>VUQG01007791.1:30245-53560 GCA_015106755.1 Etia nguti
TCAAATATTAAAAAAAAAAAAAAAAAAAAAAGTGACTTTGTAGTAAAAGTATACATTTAAGAATAGGCCTGTGGCACACCTGGTTCAAAGTCAACACGATGCACATCATTAGTTCAGCGTCGCGGCCAAAAACCACCTTGTTTATGAGAGCAGATTCAGCACACCCACAAGGCAGCGTTGTGGTGCTGTGAAAGGATGCTGCGTTCCTCAGAGGAGCTTCTTTCTCTGCTTTGAGTTTGAAGGGACTGTTCGTTTTCCGTCTCGCCGCGAGGCGTCTTTGGGGGCAAACCTTTGTTGGGGGGCCGGCCGAGCCGACGATGAGGGCCTTTGAGCTCTGGGGAGACGTGGGAACAGCGGCGAGACCTTTTTATTGGCGGAGGGGAAGTAGCACAGTCCATCTGCGTCGTCGAGTCTTGCTTTTCAAAAACGTCGGCTGAACCGTCTGAAGGGGGCAGCGCGTCCCCGACGGAGTCAATGTCTGGTAAGAGCTGTGTGGTCGCACAGAAAGCGGCTTCGTAAAACCCAAAAGCCTGCTCCAGAGTTGTGGAACTTTCTTTGAAAGGTGAGGGAACACTCAGTGGTTCGCCACTCCACTGAAATAAAGCGAACATTAAAAACTTAGCATTATTATTGAGTGATTAAATAGAATTCCAAAAACAAAGTGCACATTCTTTTATTTTGAAATCCAAACATAGCTGTCAAGAATAAACAAAACAAAAAACCCCAAACAACAACAAAAAGAAAAAACAACCAAGGCTTGCCATTTAATAACTTAGAACTAAAAATGAGATGGACTCATGCAAGCTATATTATATGAATGGAGACGTGGAGATAAACTCAGAGATATAAAAAAAGAATCTACACTGAGTTTTATGTGTATTGCATGCACATGTGATAAATGTGCAAATGACGCAAACAGTAAATATGGATATATGACTGGCATCTGAAAGAATGATAAAGGTGAGTAAATGCAGTCCTAAAAATCCCCGTCTTCCATCTGTACACCTAAATAAACCGGTCGTCTTTAAGAGTCACCATCTTTTCTGGAAGCGTACATCTACTCTCCCAATGCCATCTCACAGCATTAGATGAGCTGCAGTTCGGAGTATGTGTAAAAGTGCTCATATCATAAACTCAATCATCAGCAGGGTTACCGTCTTCTTGACTTTAAGGATGCTAAAGGCACTGGCGTGAATAAACACTGAAAAATGTGACATTTTAAATAAGATCTTTGATGGAGACCTGTAACATGATTGCCTAGACTGATGCCAGCTGTTGTGCAAGTGCAACCTGGGAATAATCTGAGAACAGCAGCCGTTTCACCATCTCCCACCACTGGCACCCATGATATTATGCTGGTTTTTAAATGACAACCTGATAGGCCGGCATTCAGTGTTTTCGAATTACCTCTGTCAGTAATGATCTGGTAAATACCAATGAACAGATTTAAATAAACAAAAGCGCTACACTGGAGGTAATAATACCAGTATTTCAGAACAAATGAGCTTAACCAGTTGTACAGAGATGTGGTCATCCTTTGATCCAAACAGCTGCATTTTCCTATCAGATTCAGTAAGACCAGCCTAGATCCTGAGAAGGGCAAATCATTTTTGGCACATTGTCATTGCTGAGTCAGTCACCTCACTACCACTCCAGGCATGTCCATCCCTCATGTTCTTCTCCAAATACCTCATCTTCTTCATAAAACATGCCATCCTCATGCTCCGCCTGTTGGGCCCCGAAAACAAAAAGTGATTTGGTGAACCAGCGGTCTTCTGATGGAAACTGACTGTGTGACCTTTGGCTAATTGCTCTAGGTGTTTACAAATTACCATATTCCAACTGGTGAAATTATTAAAATGATAATTTAAAAAAAAACGGACTGAAATATATATATATAGAGGACAATACAGTGAATAGCCAAAGACATACACACACTGTGGAAACACTGGGTATATGCTTTAATGAAACCAGAGCAAAAGGAAAAGGCTAAAGAAAAGCTAGAGCACTGACCTTTGGGGCCTCACATGTGTTATAAGTCGTCCCTGGGCCAGGAACGTGGTCAATTCCTGTTGCCATGTCAACAACAATCTCATCTCGATGCATAGGGATAGGTGGGCCACCGCGTTCCTGTAGGGCTAGGACGATGACTGTCGTATTATCTGCACGGAGCATGCGTTCCTTCCAAAACAACAGAGCTGTGCATCCCAGCCGGCGGGCACAAGACATTCCCTTTGGCCCCTTAATAAATTAAGAGATAAAGAGAATCAATGTTTTCAGGTTTCCAGTGATACCACTTTAATTGAAATCGTGTTTACTTGAGGTGAAAGTGTGAAAATCAATTCAGCCCCACTCTAATAAGTACAGCAGGCATCTACCTTCACACTTTGTAACCGTTTTAAATCCCAAACCACTTTCTACACTGCATGTAAACATAACAATAAGCATAACGTAAAAATATTAAAATGGTACTATTACATACCACCATTTTGTCGTGACTATAACACATATTAACAGCATTCTTGGGTGGCATCATGTTCCACAGTCCATCACTGCCGAGAATAATGTAGCGATGCCGTTTGGGGTCAAGGGTCATCACAGTGGTATCAGGCTCAGGAGAAACCACAAACTCCCCACTGTAGAAATCATAGCTCCAGAGGTCACCTGTCAACACACAAGAAATTATAATTAGCGGGAATAGATTTTTTTTTATTTAAAAATAAGAAGAAAAAAGCCATTACTCACATTGTGCACTTACATTTGTACATCTCATGAATAAAGAGTTAAATTTCTCACCAAGGGATCGGGCTACGGCCAGGAAAGGGATCTGGTCAATGACTGTACTCCTCCTCACAGGGCCATTATGGGTCAGCCTGGGCCTCTTCCACACAACACGGTTCACCCCAGACTTTTTCATTACACTACAAAAATAAAACAAAACAAACTAAAAAAATCTATACAAAGTTTTGCTCAAAACCATTGTTATTAATGACACCTGCACACATCAAGTGAACTGCAGTCATCATGCTATTGCTTGCAGTTAATCGCAGCTTGTGTTCACACAGTGATGACAGATATGAGACACTATCCTGCATAATGCCAGTAAAGTTGATTTGGGCATGGCCAAAAAAACCCCCAAAAAACAGTTCTAGCTAGTTCCAACTTGCTGGCTAAAGGCCCTCTGACTATTACTGTAGAAAGCTAGCTATAGATAGCTATAGATACACCCATCGGCTACTATGTTAGGCACACCTGTTCAGCTGAGTGTTAATGCAAATATCTAGTCAGTCAGTGACATGGCACCAACTCAATATGTTTAAGGCATGTAGACATGCTCAACACGAACTGATGAATTTCAAACCAAGCTTCAGAATGGGGAAGAAAGGTGATTTAAGTAACTTTGAACATGGCAGGGTTGTTGGTGCCAGTCTGAGCATTTCAGGAACTGCTGATCTACTGGGATCACACACAACCATCTCTAGGGTTTATACAGAGAATGGGCCAAAAAAGAAAAAAGAAAATATCCAGCAAGCTGCAGTTGACTGGGTCAAAATGCCTCGTTGCTGTCAAAAAAAAACAAAAAAACAAAAAACAAAAAAGGGGCCAGGCTGTGTCAAACTGACAGGAAGGCAACACTAACTCAAATAAATACTGGTTACAACTCAGATAGAAGAAGAAGATGCAGAAGAGCATTTCTAAATAGACCACAACATTGAACTTTGAAGTAGATGGGCTACAGCAGCAGAAGACCACTCCCGGTGACAGCCCTGTCAGCTAAGAAGCCTCAGGAAACTGAAGCTACAGTTCACATGGGCTCAGCAAAACTGAACAAGAAAAGATTGGAAGAACATCGCCTGGTCTGATGAGCCTTGATTTCTGCAGCAACACATGGATGTTAGGGTCAGAATTTGATGTAAACAACATGAAAGCATGGATTCATCCTGCCTTGTATCAGTGATTCAGGCTGCTGGTGGTGCAATATTGTGTGGGGGAAGTCTTCTTGGTACACTCTGGGCCCCTTAGTGCCAAGTGAGCATCATTTAAACACCACAGGCAATCTGAATATTGTTGGTGAGCATGTCCATCCCTTTAGGACAATCCATCCATATGCTTATGGCTGAACTTAAATAAATAATCTCAGACTGGTTTCTTGAACATGACAACAAGTTCACTGTAGTCACAGTCACCAAATCTCAATCCAACAGAGCACCTTTTCACATCATTAATGGGCACTCGACAAGTCCGCAGCAGCTGTGTGATGCTCGTCTTGTCAACAAGGACCAAAATGTCTGAGGAATGTTAGGTTGCTGAATTTATACCATGAAGACTTTTTCAATTCTGATAGGGAAAGAGGCTCCAGTCTACTACCAGCTAGGTGTACCTAATAGAATGTCTGCTTAGTGTAAGTCCGTTAGTATTATGAAAAAAGCTAGCTAAAGTTAGAAAAACTCTTTTAAGAAGCCCCAAGCTGATGCATCAGTTCAGTCTCAAGAGTTTGGACAAAATAGCCATACCTATTTGGGCTGAAGGGTTACGATAACACTGTTTATCGTCTGGTTAAATTCTAACTAATATTACCCAATATGCAACCAATGCGAATTGCTCAATAGCTGAAGCAGCAGCTAGCTAGCCTTATCTGGCTAGGTTTCTAAAGTTCCCACTAGAAAAATGCTAAATGATACCAAATTCTGTTGGATTCTATTTTATGCTGGGACCCAGCACACATGGTTATGTTTATTCATGATTAATGGACTCCTTTTCTGCATTATCATTAGCAAGTTTAGGAACAAGCATAATCAAGACAGCTTTTGGACTTCCACTAAAAAGCCAACCTTCAACCATTAGACGTGGCTAAAGGGTGTAAGACGCCACCCACTGAGACATTAAAATACTTTCAGACATTGGTAACTAAAGGTATTTAATACATGAAGAAGTTATCCAACAGACATTTAAGAATGACAGAAGATCAGCAATGCTGGAACTAAACAAATGCCTGGATTTGAATGGTAAATGGTAAATGGATAGAACCACCAACCTTCTGATTAATAGGTGACCTGCTCTACCTCCTGAGCCACAGTCACCCTACATTTAATATTATTTGGCGATCTGGCAGAGCCTGTTAACTCTGTAGTCTTGGCAAATGCCTCACAGAAGAAGTTCTATGAGGTTCTATTCATGACTCACCTGCCACCAAGTCGTTCAATCCTTTCCTTCTCTTTAGGAAGTTCAGGTTTATGGTCTTGTGTTACTTCAAGTGCCTGAAGCGTGATGTCAGAGTCGTTTTCTTTCACTCCAACCACTACAGCTGAATCCCCTACATGGGCAACATACATGTGAACCCCACGGATGACAATGACACTAGCTGTGGTGCCCGATGTACTAGGCAGCCCGGTAATAGTCTTTGGCCATTCTGCTGTAAGGGGAAAAGAAAAGCCAAATGTAAGTCCGCTTTCTGCGACCACTTAGCAAAAATCAGAGACAAGAGTACCAATAAAACAAGAAATATTACATTAAAAGGTAAATAGAATTTGCATTAACATTAGAAATATGATACTAATAAACTTAATCCAGACCTATGAAGCTTAGAATTATTACAAATGCAAGGATTAACAGTGGATTTCTGCTTGTGTGTTAAATCTATGCCATAGATAAGTTGTAAATAAAAACCCTAAGCTGATGTAGGCTACGCCGTAGGCTCTACAGAGATTCACAAGTCTAAATTAAGCGAGTTAAAGAGTTAAAAAGCTGATCCAATAAAAGGTGTTAACACTATCAGAACTAAAGAGAAGTGGTTTCAAATTGTCCAATCACAATTGAGTTCATTGATTCCCATTATCTAGGTTGGTATATGTTTTGTTTGTTTGTTTCCCCGAAAGTTGCACTGGAAAATAATGATGTTAAACTCTTACCAATGGAGCTGTTCCCATTGGTAAGAGTATTTTTTTTCTTTTTGTTAATATTCTATGATAATAAAAGCAGTTGCATTGACTGTAAAACAAGAAACAAACAGAAACATACAGGCCTGCTTTTTCCCTCATCGAAAAAACAAAAACAAAAACAAAAAAAGAAACTGAATTAGAAATCTAGGCATAATCACAGTTGGACATCTCATATGTAAAACAGCCTACCACATAAAAAGAAAAATAACAAGGTCAGCTTGCATAAGAGTGAGAGGCAAATGTTCACTTTTGAACCCTGAAATTTAATTTTATAAAAACATCTACACAGCCTTAAAACCTTTAGGGAAACCACAGGAAACTGTGGATTTTGTATCTTCTTGAGTCCTTCTTACAGCACCTACAGGAGGAAATTAAGACCTTGTGTGTGTGTGAGAGAGAGAGAGTATGTGAGAGTGTGTTTTAAAGGGGGGAAAAAGGCACACAGCTGAAAACTGTTTTCACTTTAAGAAATTCAGTCCCGTAAAGCTCATGTTACCATATATATATATTTTAAAACCTGCAGCTTAGTCCCATGCTATTTGGGAAAGACTGAACGTTGCCTCGTGGTTAACTGCATTTCATTCTATCTATCAAAAATACTGAAACTATGAATATTTTCTTAAGTTCTTAGAAAAAAAAATTGTAAAACAGAATTTTCCCTGCTTTTTAACCATTAATGCTTTTGCACCTTATCATATCAACATCATATTGTGACAGCCTCGAAGGCTGAGTCGAGGTCAGATGACAGCTCGCTGTTAATTGTAACGGGATTGGCCGTCGGGGGAGCCACCAGCAACCAGCTGAGTGGGATGCTGCCTCACGTGACAGCATTTTGCCATCTAAGATGCCGATACTCGTAATTGTGAGATTTGCTGCAATAAAGCTCGCCAGCGATAAATATGAGGGAATAAAGTGCAAGTTAGATAACTTGGATGACTCACGTAGCTCTTTCCACATTGCGTGGTGGCAAGCGATGAAGCCTTTCCGTAGAGCGGCACACACTTCGCTGTGATCCTTCGACCAAAACCCCCGCTGCCTTTTCAGCAGACCCCACAGATTCTCCCTGGCGAAATGTGCTGCTTCTCGGCCGCCGTGGCCATCGAAGACGGCGAAAAACGCCACGGACTTTCGAGTGTCGACTAGATTTTCCGCGTCTTTTTGGTCTGATGGTGCACTGATGTTGCCGCTATCCCCGTCTGATAAACTCTCAGTCCACGCTGCAGTAGCTGGACTCGACTCGGCGGAAACCTCGTGTCCGTGGGTCTCATTCTGAGTCTGTTTGATAGCTTCACTTTCCGCTTTCCCCGGTCCCCCATGTCTCTGAGAATTTGGATAGTCTTCGGCTGGCGTCGGCTCGTACTCGAGTCTTATCTCGACAACATCCTCCATGTATTTTCTCCCTCCTTGCTCGGAAAATGCACTCATACGGAATATGATTGCGTCGTCCATGACTGTGAACTCCGTGTGGCACGTACCTAAGCAATAAAATGCTGCATGTAGTTCCTAACTGCAGCTCCAAGCTAAAATTTTAAACCGATTTTGCCGCGATTGTGTAGCCGAAGGCTTCCTGCCTTTTTTGTTTATCTTCTCAGCGACGTCCCGCTGTACGTAATGACGTCGCTTTACTCGCTCTCTCGCTCGCTCTCTTTAAATGCATCAACTCAGACACATCGCATGGCACTCCCACCTGTCGTGCTGCCTTCATGGCAGCTCGAAAACCTTGCCATTACCGATAGCGTTTACAAAAACAACGACCACCTCATGTTATAATACACCTGAAACATTTGCTTTGGTATGATAATGGTAACAACAAATAATTTTCAAAAGCCGACTCTTTAGTTGGCTGTAGCAGAACACCCCAAGATAACAAAAAGTAAACTCATTAAACATTTTTTTTTTTTTTAAATTTCATTTAATTTATTTATATAACCGGAATATCAGTGACTATGTGTCAGTTCAGAAGCTTCAGCTTTATATAAACTGGGAAAAGACATTTAAACATAACTGGAAGTTATGCAAGGTTTTGGTCTCAGTTATGGAAAACGGATCTGAAATAAATCCAAAAACCTTGTGATTTTCAAGGTCAGCATACAAAGTTTTGAGTTCCAATTCACACATACTAAAATAACTTTGTCACTGTATCCCATTCAAACCAGTGAAGTATGACGTGCATATAATTTGATGGTGGCTTTAACAAAAGCTTACAGTACCAGAGATACTCTACCTAAAAAAAAAAAAAGAAATAGAAAAAGGTTGTTTTTTTTTAGTTTTGTCTCCTTCCCTGGTTCTGCCCAGCTTTGCTTCCTGTTAAAAGGGAGTTTTTCCCTTCCACTATCACCAAGTTCTTGTTAATAGGGGTTCATCTGACTGTTGGGGTGGTCTCACTATTACTGTAGGTAGGGTCTTTATCTTACAGTATAAAGCACCTTTAGTCGACTATTCTTGGGATTTGGTGCTGTAGAAATGCAAATGTATTGAAAACTGAATTTAACTGTGTTTTTATTGATTGATTTAGTTATTTTCCCTTCATACTCAATTACACAAAATTACACAAATTTATCATGACTAAGCTGGCAGTTGTTCCAGTATCCTAGGATTGTGTATAAATTGTGCTATGAGAAACAATGGTTGTGCTCACATAAAGCTACAGCTGCTGAACAGAAATCTCCACCACATTCCAGATATTATGGAGGTGTGTGCTGGTCTTGTTAACTCTATAAGCTTTTTTTTCATTGCTTGGGAAATGAAAACATTAATGTAAAAATCCACTGTTGAGATGCTTTTTACATAGAGCTTATTACTTCGAGTGTTTGTCGGTAGTATTATAATTTTGGTCATTTGTAGTAGACATTTACTGGCATAATGCTCATTTCTTGCTTAGCACTTAGTCTTTCCTGGCAATGGAGATTGATCGTGTTGTAAAATAAAACCACAGATTTCATTAAAACACACCACATGAAATAATGTACAAAGTTTAGGTCTTCTAACTCCAAAGCTGTGGTGGCTTTATGAGCTCTTTGAGCAGTGTTACAGTAATGCCAGGTGGAGGCAGTGTTAATCCAGCCAAATAAACTATCTTTTAAAAAAAAATCTTTTCTCTCATATTCAAAGATATTCAAAGCATATAATGTATACTTTCATTTAAAATAAAAAAATAAAATATTTGATCTTTTGTGTCGTGGTAGAACTTTGTCATGGTTTTTTTTATTCATATAAAAGGTGCTTCCACATTCCCTGTTTTGCTACAAGTAAACCAGATACACAGTTATTTATGATTTGGTAATCTCACCATTCACTCTGGCTGTAGTGCATGTTTAATGTGAATTTCCAAGCAAACATTCAAGTTTGAGGTCACAGGTGCTACTGTGCATGTATGCAGCAGTTTTGCTGCAAGTATGGAGAAGCATACAATAGGTTGGCTTTGTGGCTTCCTGGAGCCTGAGAGATGTGTCAGATGTTTTATTCTCATCCCCCCTAACAGGCTGTTTTTGGAACATGACATTTTTAAATATTGGTTCAATTTGTGATATGATCATAGAGAAATATTTGACATAAACAAGAAAGGGAAAAAAAATCCTGCATTCAAACATGTCTTACTGCAATCTAAGAAAGCACTGAAACATACACTATATGCATTTTCAACAAGTGCTTAGATGTGAGCTTTGTGGTGGATGTTTGTGCTTTAAGGGGAAATCTTCACGTCTCTTTTTAATGTGAGTGTGTATTCCTGTCCGGATGTGTGTGTCTGTGCATGCGAGAGAGAGAGAAGGGGAAAGAGAGGATCCAGGTTTAAGTGGAGAAAAAGGAATTTCCCACATTATGCTTTCTCTCAGAGTCTCTACTGCTGCTTTATCCCTTAATACCTAAAGCTTTGACCTTGACTTTAACCCAGAAAACCCAAGGTTTTAGTATGCTCCCAACTTTCTTTCTTTCTTTCTTTCTTTCTTTCCTTTCTTGTTTATGTCCATTAATAGTCCAGCCCTCAGAGAGGTCCTGTCTGCGCACAGACCACTATTACAGATGAAGAGGCAAAGTGATTTCCATGTAAATGGTGTCAGAATGTCATTTTCAAGTGAAGCTGCTGAGAAAATGAATTCCTGAAGACGAGAAAGATTACCAAGGGGCAATGACACCTGGATTGCATTCTCACAGATTCCCTGTGCAGCTCTTGTATAATAGTCCATCCATAAAAATAGCTTCTTTTTTTTTTTCTTTTGGTTTTCGCACAGGGTAGATACTAAAGTGTCAGTCAGGCCAACCAAAGACGGTAAAGGAAAAAGGACTCAAATATTACCATATAAATGTATGCTAATATAGTCATTGGTCATTATTTGATATGAGCAAATCACAGTTAAACTGAATGTGAAAGTATGTGAGCAATCTTACTGAAGAAATGTATTTACACATCACTTTGTAGTATAAGTACAAGTTGTCCAAGGTAAGTAAATAGATAATATAGACATTGCTAGACCTTAAATGTATGCTTTGTCTGCATAACACGTTCACAATGAAGAAAAAAAACTCAATGAAGGAAAGACAAAGCAATAATTAAGAATGAAAGATGCCAAAAAGGCTAGGACCAAGTGTCAACATGTTTCTCAAGCCCTTCGGAAAAAGCCTGTTCAAATTTCACTAATGTTGACATAATTCTTCGTCATTCCCGTGTGACTAACCTCATGCAACTTGATACTGAGAATTTAAATGAATTTGAGATTCTAGGAGGTTTTGCTTCTGCTGTGAGAAATATGCGGTGGCGCATTTCATCTGTGTCTGCAAATGCAAATGAAATGCACTACCACACAGCTAATGCAGATGCAAATTTCATTAGCATTCCCATTAGCTGTTTCCTTCATTTAGTAATAGCTTTAAATAAATAACTTAGATCGAACAAAATGCAAGTGTTACTGGTCTTACAGAATATCATTCACAACATAGTGCTTTTTCTGGAATAATGCAGCTTTTTCTCTTCAAAGTAATTTGTGTAGCTATTGCTGTTTTCACACAAGAACTCCAGAAAACTTGCTTTATCATTACCACAAAATACTGCATTATATAAATACCTCTCATGTAGGTACGTACAACTGGACATCGCACAGACTTTGTACCATAAAGTTGTCAGGTTAACAATGATTTAATGTCTGATCTGAGTGCATTGAACATTTGCATCTGCACACGCAGCTCTGTCAGGTGACGGCTAGAAGTTTACGATAATGAGTTATATCAAAAACAATAACAAGAATGATACATATTATAAAGGTGACGAGAAGCTCAAACACCAGATTGTGTTCATTTTTATCACATTTAATATACATAAACAGGGGTGTGGCAGTCATTTGCATTCTTCAAAATACAAATATAATTTGTTCTATGATCAGCTTCTCCACATAGTCTGTCTTTTGTTGATTTCACCTCGGGTTCAAACTGCAAGCAGCCTGGTCATTCTAATCACCGAAGCAGCACTCCTGCCAGATACGGCCATGTTTCCTTTTGATTATCTTTCCACTGTCACACTCACAGGTCTGCTCCTGTTAGATCGATGACCGTGATATTGAGTTGAGGTTAATTCAAAGCTGCACTGCTGAGTTAGATGAAGGATTTCGATAAAAGTGCTGATGATAAGAGTGCAGTTGAAAAGAAAAAGGCTTTGGGTCACATGCCATGACATTCCTCCATTGCAGCATCAGACTATGTACAGTTCCCCATCTTTTTTTTTTTTTGTAAGAGCACTTGCGCTTTGAGTACTCCGGGAGAGTAGAAAAGCGCTATATAAGAATCAGTCCATTTACCATTTACCACTTAAAGGCTGTTATTATATGTGGTGTGTACTTGAATCTACAGTGCATTGCACAGGTTGGCTTAATTCTGCTGATTTACTGTTGCTGAATCCTGTATGACACATAGCTGTTCAATAATCCTGCGGATCAATTTCTTTTGTTAAACAACATCATTTCACACAAGAAGGTGCATTCATCAGTGGACATTGCCCTCATTAAAATAACATAAAATCAGTTGCTGTTGCTGCACAGGTGACGTGTTTCTGAAAAATGAAAACCACACAGAAGGTTATGGTGGGAGACAATAGAAAAGGGCAGAGCTTAATAGTCATGCGAATCAGGTGGCCTCAAAACCTCCTCAATTTCTATAGGTGAGAATGTGTTTGTCTTTGTTATCTCTATGATGAATTGGGTATTTTCCTGCCTTGTGACCTATGCATCTCCAGGTTCGAACCACCCCCCGAATGTGTATAGCTGAATAGAAATGAGAAAGAAGAAAAATTAAAGGGGTGAAAAGCATTTCAATTTCACTCACTGAGAGCACCAGCAAGAGACGCAGGCTGGTTTTGCTGCAGGTAAACGTGGATACCCTGTGGGATACTTTTTTGCAGATTGTGAGCCACAAAACAAGGCTGTTTCTTCACATTGCAACAACACACCATTGTTCTTTGCAGGTATCTTGAACTCTGCATCTTTATCGAACAGGTATACATAAATGCACTCGTTTCCAAATTGTGTCAAACCATTCACGATGACAGAGCTTTTTGCTATACATAAACAGTTGCGATATAATAGTTTTTGTAAGAAATGAGAGGGTGGTGTTGAGCACAGATGCAGTAAAATTAATAAAATGCACATTCATTCAGAGTTGAGTACAAAATAAAGCACTGGTATTCCTGAATGCAAGAATATATTTCCTTGTCTTTTTAATAATCTCAGAAAATAAGATCAAAAAAATTATTTTGTTGTAGTTGAACAGTTTCTAATGTCCTTGAATGTGTGGGGTGTTAGTCCTCATCTGTAAGAGTAAACTGTTAGAGTGTAGCCTTAGGACCCTGAGGATATTGGACCTAGGTTGCTGCAGAGGTAGGTCTGTGATTTGTATTCACCCCATCTGATAGCGTCTCCTAGATCACAGATGGATTATTTAGGCTCTTCCTCCAGCATAGGCTCCCTCTTTTAACCCCCACCACCCCCACCACCACCTTTTTTTATTTATTTATTTTTTACACAGGTCTACAATGTACCCTCTTTTTTCTTTCTCTTTCTGCTTTCATTGTGGGCTACTTGCATGCCTCAACAACACACAGTGGCAGAGATTTGGCTTCACCGGGAAAAATGGACCAGTAATACTTGAGGAATAACCCGGAGGGGTAAGTTGTAAAGTTGTACTCATTCATAGTACTCATTGCTTAGTAATATTGCTGCTGCAAGTGCAGTTTTCTTTGGCATAGGTGGCTTCAAAGGCAACTGAATCTTTTTTCAATTAATTTAGACTTGCACGCACAGACACTGCCCACGTGCTGTAGTGCTGAAAGTTGTTCATGTAGGCAGTAATGCTATAGCGTACCTGTAAACCTTAACCTTTTGTCATTCTTTAAATTTATTCTGATTATTAGTAAATCATCATTTAATAGAATGATTCTACACTTTGCAGTATACTTAGTGTTCACATGTTAAATAATAGCTCAATCATAATTTTTCACCTTTGTTATTAGGTCTTAGATAATAAAATGCTAGTCTATACTGTAATCCTAATGGATATGAATGGTGTCAAACCAAAAATAACCTATGCAAATGTTAAAAAGACATAACAGCCCTTTAAGAGAACCCCTCTGACTTCTAGTTTTAAAAATCCTTTGGTGATTCTGGATGCATTTGGCTGTGAATATGTGCAATTTAATGATGCTAGAATTCAAAAGAATAACTCATACACTACAGCTTCTCTTAATTTGGCAGTTTTAGTTTATTTATATGCATTTTTAAAGTTGCTTTTAAATGACTTTCCCAGCCAAATTAAGGTAAACAGCAGGGAATTATGATGAGCATGCTGTACTACCCACTGAAAATGAACAGTTGTCACACTGAGTGGAATTAGTGTATGTATTTCCCTTGAAATCTCTTGATCTGTGCTTGTGCTGTATCAAGTACAGATAAAACAACAGTTTGCTGCAGTAGACTGGTTGCTGTAATTTATTTGTTGTTTTCTTGGTAAAATCTAAATTCTTGATTACATTTTTACTGCTACAAATCCAATAAATCCACAGAAATAATGCATATTTCAATAATTATTTGTAAATAGAAGCCAAGAGCATCTTGAACTATGAAAACTCTTGGTCCTGACATGCAGGGTCAGTCATCCTCTGGGGTCATGCCCTTTGAGGTTGCTCCGTGGGACCATCAGTTATCTTCTTGCTGTGGTTCCTACTCCACAGTGCCTACTCAGCTGACTGTGACTTGTTACTATGAACCCTGACGGAGCTCTAGACATATCCTCTCACACTTTTAATATCCTTTGTCTTGCTCTGATAGCTCCCTTAATGCATTATAGTGGCAGTGATGAAAGCTTGTATTTGTCTCCCTACCATCTATTTCCCCCAAAAGACACAGCAATATGTCACCAATAACTGCCAGGTGTTGATAAGAACTCCCCAGAACTCCTTAGTTTTTCCCCGAGAAAACAGTAAGCCCTGTATAATGTAAAAGTATGTTATGTATGACTTTACCTGAGTGACACTAATATATGCAGGTGGGATGTGTGTTGTGTGTACATCAAATATCTGAGCCTCTCTTTCTCAATAGCGTGAGCCTCTGCCTTTACGTACCACCCACTGTGGCTTTGATTTAGACTCCAAAATTGTCAGTGAATCATACTTCCTGGTGGTGCCCCCTGCTTTCAGTTAGCACCCTGGAGCTGTTGCACTGGAGAAGTCCTGATCGACTATCACAACCTGTGCATAGTGTGTATCGAGATTTAAATATGCTTGATGTTAAACTATGTAAAAATTATGTAGTACTTATTAATCATATGCATTAGATTCCTGCAAGATGCATTGGATATGTCTGCTTTGCATTTTGTATCCATAGTTTCTTGACAGACGTTCTATGTATCTAAGTGTCTACACTCCGCCTTTTGACATGGCACACTTGGCAGCATATTGCACTGCGCGTTTCTCTCTCCATGAGGACATGGGATTAAATTTTTGGAGGTTGAAAAGATGGGAGTGTGTGTGTATGTGAGGGGTGTTGAAAAGTGATTTTGTTCACGGTCCAGTGCATTCTACAGTATTCGATCTCTCTGCTCTGGTATAGGGGGAGTTCTAGTCTGCAGCATCTTATTGACAATATGTTAGATGGTGAGCCGTGATTATTTCCCAATAGGCAGAAAACGGAAGGGGACATCAGCACTTCCATCTCCTGTGGACTGCACTTTCTTCCCATTAGCTCAAAGCCTGTGCAGATGAGCCTAACAGATACTGTCTTTCAGCAAGGGCAGCTCTGCAAGTATTGGCTGTGAGTGGACCTGTGCCCACAGCATCAAAGTGTAACACAAAGTAGAACGCAAGCTATTGAAATGCTTGTCAATACAGTAGAATTTTACTATTATGTTGATTACAGATACTTTCAATCTTTACATACTGCAATTTTCTCTTTTTTTTCTTGCTTTTACTGTAGATTTGTTGGTGTGATTTTTTTTCCTATGGAGTTTTCAGCATATTATGCATAACCCTATATGCCTTTTCTGGTTGATTCATATTTTTCTTCCGCTGGCATATTTTAAAATTACATTTTGATTTATACATCCACTTTCTACCATTCCCCTCAGTATTCTCCAACAGATGTTGGATAAAGCTAAACAGTGCAATGTTATTATTACCACCCACATTTAATATTCAGCACACTGCAAAAATCTCCCTCGCTCATTATGTTAGCAGTAGATTTCAATATGAATGGTATTCATATTTCATATTTTATTCCTATGAAATATTATTGTTTCTGGCTCATGCTTTTTGAGACATCAGCATCTTTACTAGATTTGCAGAATAGTGAACCCATCACAGCAGGATAGTTTTGAACTACCTACAAGTATGTCGAGCACACAGTGTCTTGAAAGAGTATGTGAATAACTATTAACTGGATAAAAGGGGAAAAAAACAACTATGGAACACTAACAGTTTGTAATACAGTTCATTGGAACAGGGATGTTTTAAGCTAGATTGTTTTTGGTTACACGTTTAGCAATTCAAGTTTTAAGCAATGTAGAGTTGAGCCTAAGCTAATTTTTACTCCATGGTGCTGCATGCTAGGTGAGATTCTAAGGTTTCACCAACTGCTGTTGAAATATTTAAAAATCACAGGTGTCAGCTGCTTGATGATGCTCAAAGGAAAAGTCACAGGATCCCCAGACTGTTTTAATATCCATCCATCCATCCATCCATCCATCCTCCCTCTTTCCTGGTGCTGCGCCTGCTCATATTGAGTTTGTTTCTGAAGGAATGAGAAATTCAACCTGCCACTGGTGATTCAGTTGTCTTGATGAAATGTCGGCTAAGCTGAGCCACTGATCATCTGCAGAAAAGATACCCGGCGGCCCACCTGATCTTTTCTCTGAGCTTAAAAAATGCCAGCCTCATTGTGGAATCAGAAGTAAAGTTATGCCAAAGTCAAAGAAAGTTATAAACAAAGTCATCTGAATTCATGCTCTGCTGACTGCTCTCCACAAACCTTCTAACAGAAGAATCGTACAATCAGTCACTGAGATATACCTATGACTGATCACATACATATATTCCAACTGTCATATCTACAAGTTGACTGGTACAGAGGCACAATCAATTATTGAAGTAAGCAATTTTTTACGGTCTTCAAATAGTCCAGCTTGATTTGTTTTTCTTGGTTATACAAAATGAGTTCAATTTTAGATATCTAAATTAAACAAATCCAATTTTTTATAGTGCATTCATGAATCTCATGAAACACTCACACTTTGTCAAATGACACAAACAAACCGGGAACCTTAAGCTAGTACAGTACCGTAAATATCCCCCTTCACACACCAAAACCCATATCTTTTCATTGCTATGTGCACAGAATATTCATGTTTCATTCAAGTTTTTGGCACATTCACAGTGTTGGCTGTTGGTGCGTAATTCTCAGAACAATTAAAGTGGTGCATGGAGTTGATGGCCACAGGGTGCCAAGACATCCCAGGAATCTGGCTGTCCATCAGACAGCTAGGAAGAGTTGCAGTGCTGTTTGTACCACAGATGGCTGATCAGTAGAACTGATTTCTTTTTTTTCCTTGCCTGGAGCTGTCATTGTCTCTCATCACCACACTCACTTGAGAGCAATGGTTTGTTTCATCTCACTTTGTGTGTAAAAAATGTGTATTTGCAGCATTAGGATGGGCTATGCAGCAGGTAAACGTGACCATATTTCTATGGTGTTTGACTTGGAATATGTATGAGCGCATGAAATTTTGATGGAGCACTTCAGCACAAAGCGTACTCCTACTCAGTTTTCCACAAAACAGACAGAGAGCGTCTTGAAGATTTAGAGGCTGGCTTGTGTGTTGGGGTTTGAAAGAAAATTCAGCACAGACACCACAGCAATCTGCATTCACTTGTTAAGGTTGGACTGGATCAGACTGAAGCAGGCAGACCCAAAGTTTGTCTGTATTCTGGATGCATTTCAGAGCAAAGTCCATCTGTCTGCCTCTTTTTCTTTATTGTAGAACTTTTACACAGAGACACGCCTGCACAAACTAGCCAGCAGGGTAGATGATGGAGAAAGAATGATTTCACTTTGGAACTGTAATAAGAATATCTGTGGTAACAATTTCCTACATTTTTTTTTAGTTTAAAATGGTTTAAAATAGCAATAAAGAACACAGGAAGCTACATGTGCGATATATCGAGCCATTTATTTCTAAAAGATGTCCCAAATTTGTAATGTGCTAACACTCCTTTCCCCTATCTTTTTGTCCTAGCTTCTTTTTCGAGGTCTTCCCGAAGACCCGCTTTGCCTTTTGGGACTATGCTGGTTATTCAAATATTCATTCTCTTTGGCCTGCTTTGTATGAACAACCTGCAGCAGGGCTGTGGCATGGACTTTTTAACAGGTGAGAATCTCATACGTGGGTGCGAGAACGATGAGGAGTAATATATTAGAATGCACTATTGTGATTTACTAACTTGAACTTCTGTAGGTGCATTTATGTTCTCCTGTTGTGGATGAAAACATGAAAGCAGGGATCTCTTGCATGTGTTCTTCTCTTTTTCAAGTGCAGTGGGACTGAAATGCATGCCTCCCTTACACTACAATGCACAGTGCTGCTCCGTGCATGCAAAATTTCATTGTAATTGCACACACTGATTATAATTATATACACTTTGAGTTGTCTTTGAGTGAGATTGTCTTCTACCAGTTATTTCATGTAAAATAGATTTGAATTTGTAATTTTGCTTGATGCTCTGTTCTTTTATTTCAGTTTCAAATTACTAAATGTCCTTGTCAGATATGTAAATGTATATCTATCTATCTATCTATCTATCTATCTATCTATCTATCTATCTATCTATCTATCTATCTATCTATCTATCTATCTATATAGATAGATATATTTAGCTTTTCTTATATATTGGCGTTTATGGGCATCATTTAAAAAACTTAAGTACTTAAGGACTGAAACTAGAAAAGCCCAAACATTATGCCTCTGTTCCTTTTTCTTGCGCCCACCTCTGCTGTATTGATTAGGTAGTGGCACCCTCTAGTGGTGGATTTTTAGAAAATATCTGAAACTATACAGCATATCACACCAATACCACTCACCATTAATTTCCCCCAAGATTGGGACAATCTTGGGGGAAATTAATGAAAACCTTGAGGTTGATCTATGTGAGCATATGCGTATGAATAGAATGACTGCTAAAACTATTGCAAACACATGTACGTAAAACATTTTGAGAAATGTTTCATTCTCAGTTTAAGGTCATAATATATATATATATCTATATATGAATGTCAGTAAGCTATACAAATGTTTTACTGGATACCAAGCTACATTTTTTATATCATAATTGATGTTGCATTAGATTTGGTTTCGGCTTACACACAAAAGATCACATTCCTCTTGTGACCCAGACATTAGGAAAACTTGTACGCTCCTTTCTGCTACTGCAGGATTAAATTTGAATACACTTCACAGGGTTGGCATTTATAAAAATGTGCTTCCAAAGCAAAATGTATTTATCTACTGGGAAATATCTTTTTAACTTCATCTATTTATTCACTTCAACCAGCCCAGTCATCATTTCAATACCATTAAGTCCTTTTCTAAAATGTCAACTGAAGTTCATAAAACTTCTTTGTTAAAATGCTTCTTTATTTTAGGTACTGAGAGATGATTTACATTTATGTGTTCATTTAAAAAAAAAGAAGTTATCTTATGGTGTGCACAATCATTTTGCACCAACTTTCAGTGTAGTTTACTGTTTATGGATACATTTAAGCCATGAAGATATAAATTACATATATTGTGTAGGCCAAACAATACTGTATTTTTTAAGCTTGCTGTTGTTTTTCCATGCAAACAAATACAGACAAACACAGAGGAAACCATGAGGTCATCACCCAATCGCCCGCATCTGAACAGGAAGTCGAGCAAGGCAACAACCAGGTGTATAAAGGTATGATCCATGCATCAGTCTTGTGTAAAGCATCGTGTGACTACAGTGTGCAGAATGCTGGAATTAATTTGGTTTAATGCTTGCATGTTCCTAGTCTGCATTTACTTTTCATTACATTCACTATTGCCAATAGTTGTTCAACTAATCTTGTTGCTTTTGCTTTGGTTTTATCTTGCAAAATAACTTCAAAGAAGTGTCTGAAATAAGCTTCAAAAAAGCTGCCGGTGAAGTGGTGCCCCAGGTTGTGCTGATTCTGTATTTGTCCTTTGAAAGACACAATTTTGATCCCATTTCCCAGGAAGAATACCACGTTTCCTTTTGCTGACAAAGACTCTAATACCATTTAATGCCAGTTCAGCAGCTGTCGACCGCAAGTCCTGTGTCCAAAGCCAACACAGTTCAATCCTCTATCCCTTTGCTCTGACATTTTATGGTAAGGGCTTTGACATGGGGGTATACTGTGGTGGAACAAAGCTAAACATATAAGTGTTCTTCTGTCTCTGCACTCTTTGTGGTTTCTGAAGATGAAAAAAATCCCCCCCAAAAAACTGATTTATATGCTGAGCACTCGTCCTAGCCTCTGAAGCAAAGTTAAGTTAAACACAAAGCAGAAAATGACATGCCATAATAATTATGTGAGTATGTTTTTCTAATCCATAATGGGCACAATGAAGATGTTTTCTTTTTCTATTATGAAATCAAAAGTGGAGTTTCCATTGTTAGTTTATGTGGCACTAATGGGTGAAAGTGGAATTCTTGAGCCCTTTCTCACATCTATAATCTTAGTAGACCAGCAAGGAAAAAAAAAAATACTGTGAGATGGCCCAAAGTTGAAAAGCTATCCAAGTCTTAATGAATGATGAGACTATCCGGACAGCTGCCAGTTTGCCAGTTTGGAGGAAGACCGAGAAAAACAGAAGGCACGGCTGTTGCGTCAGCTTTTCTGACTGTGTTGTTAAATGTGAAGGCAAGGGCCGCTTCTCATTTTGCCTCAGTACTTTGCATGACCCTGAGCAACTGTAGTGAAAGGCATTTGACAAATATGATGCAAACAAGACATAAAAAAGCCAACGAACTGTCAGATGAGGAGCAAAGAGAGGGGAATCAGCATGGAAATTACAGCTAGTAATGGGTAAAATATGTGAAAAGGAGCTGCTAATGGTGGTGATTTGTCACATGCACAACTGGTATGTGCAAAAAAAAAAAAAAAAATCATGAAAGATTTTTTTTTTTAATGTGTAACAGCCTTTAAAACCTGTCTGCATCTTTAGTGGATAAAAACAGTTGATAGTGCCCAACAGATGATAGAGGCCAAGTTTATTGTTCTGATGAGATTCCAAATTATTTATTTTTTGTAAATATTTTTTTTTTGGAGGGGGAAGAGTGGTGGATTTGGCTTTGTGCTTACTGGAGATATTTTCTCCCTTGGATGACAACCAACTGGATAGCCACTCCGGGGTGAAATAAATAAATAAAATTAGGTCTCAGTACTTGGCACTCTCTCCTTGAATTCCTTGCCATTTTATGCGCTGTGTTGTCGTGAAGACGTGCACGTCTTTGTGTTCATTTTTTTCTTCATTTTACACCATCTGTTCCTGGAAATATTGGTGCTTTGGGTTGTGAAATACACAACAGAATTCACAAACTCTGCATTTAGCCGTGCACACTACACCTGGCGTTATGTAGAGGCCACGCATGCATAAAACAAAAGATGCATGGGTGAACCTCTGCTTTTCTTCTTTTGTTGTACTTTAGCTCTACTGTGATTGCAGCCAGTATATTCATATTAATGCAATGAATTGAGACTAATGATGCAGTTATTACATCACCAAACGATATGTCTTGCAATACAATCACAGGCTTGCTCTTGCTTATAGTCTCAGCCAACTGGGCTGCCAGAGAGTCATATTGCAAGGATGATATTTATGTGCAAGTAATGAAAGAAGTGTGGGCAAACAGAGACCCCCTTTGGGAAAATAAGAAGGGAAATGCAATATGTGCAGTAAATAATTAAAAGTGAATAATGGAGGAAAGCGCTGTCCAAATAGTTTTTTTAATATCACTGTGTTGTTAACATTATTTTTAATACTGTATAAATGATTTAGAAAGGTAGAAAATGCATGAAGGCGGCAGAGAATCAGAGGTGTTTACAATGAAAGCCAGTGAGTGCGTGTTTTATGAAGCCAGACGAGAGCTCATAGTGAGACTGTAATTTCCCATATTTTACTGGTTGTTTACCAGCTGTGATGTCTTGGCATGGAAAGCTGAATGCATTCGACAGAGCCACCAGAGGTCCACAATGGGCAATTAAAGGATTTGAGGCATGAGGGCAGGGAGGGCTGAGCAAGTAAACTTTGTTCAGTCTAAATGTGACTCAAAAGAGCAGAAGCTACTGAAGACTACCACTTCTGTGGCATGAGAGTAGGCTGGGGTGGTCACATTTGCCTTAAATGCATAATTGCTGTTTCCTTTTTTGTTACTAATTTCAGTCAGATATGTGGAGGAATTTTCAAATGCATGCTTTTTATTGCAAAAATTGAGGGGTACTTATTGTGCTCATTTCCAAATTTATTGTATTTCTGTTTTTGGACTCTGCTAGAGTGGCTTTGCATGATTCACGGTTCAAAATAATCCTTATTTATTTTTTAAATTCTCTGTCTGAAACAAACCATTTTAGCTCCTTTTAAGCCAGCTTTCTTAGATTTGAACTGCAGGTGGGTGGAGCCTGTGTGCTTACAGAAAAATAACCATATAAGGTACTGCTGTGCAATACTGCAAAACTTGGCATCAATCCAATGCAAGTAAATACAGAGCTAATATACCAATATCAATACTTTTACCCACCTATAGAAGCAGCATATGCGGGAGAGAGAGCAAAGAGATTAATAGGATGTCTCATCATTAATTTGCAAATTCTGAACACATTTTAATAAATAGTGATTTTTACTTTCTCTAATACTTAGTACAGCAAAACACACCATTTAAGTTTTTATATTTTTTATATTGTTCTTTATTTGAGAGCTGGACTATAAAGGTGCCTAAATTAGATATCACAGTCAACAAAGAAAGATTCATTTTTGTGCACATTTTTCATAGGTGCATGTTCAATGTATTTTTTTTTTCATTTCACAACTGAATCCAAATTTCTAAGGGAGAAGCTAAATTTCTCAGGAGCAATCCTTCCCATGGACTGTGCTGCGCTCTTGCAGCCAGCAGAGGGAGCCCTGACCTGCTCAGACAACAAATACATTTCTTTGGTTCACTAGGTTAGAGAATTAGTCCAACTGACAAGTTTATATATTTTTCTTTATTGATAGAAAGTATTTATTTAATCGGATTATCACTGAGGATGTCCAGTTATTACTTCAACGTGACATTAGGACACAATCCACGAGATATTACATTTCTAACGCACTTTAAAATATCATCTAATTTCACAGGAGTATGAGTGGGGGTCAGAGGGTGCGATCTGGATCGATTTTTTCAATTTCCCTGAAAAGCACAGTGCCGCTTCAGCCTCACAGATGAAGGCACGCTTTACCGGCTCATTAAGATTGTAGCAGTTCTTTGTGTGTTGCCCGAGCCTGTCCCTTTTGGATGTAATAAGAACACAGTGCACGTCTCTCTCCTTGATGGTGGGATAAAAATAGTATAAATCATTCATCAAGGTCATTTGTTCACTTTCAACAGTAGTCACACTTTAAAATATTGAGTGTAGTTTAGATGGGGGAAATCTGCATGTGACTAAAGGCTCTTCTTAAAATATTGGGTAACGATGGGCACCTGACAAAGGGTTTAGTAGGAGTTTACTGTAGTCCACTGCAGGCTGCCGCCTTTCATTAAACTGGACTGATGTTGCTGGAGTTGCCTGATGTGTCACCTGATCTTGTGGCACTTTGCTATTTAATTTAATA
>VUQG01007791.1:53580-75224 GCA_015106755.1 Etia nguti
ATTTAATTTAATAAACTGGATATTCCATAGTTTGGGCTGTTTTGATGGTTTTATAACATATATTAGACTTCTTCAGCATCATCTTTTTAAAAGTTGAGCGCAATGCAAAGTCTAGTGGAGCCTTTTTGCTGTCAGTGTATCCGTATGCGGTTAAATGGTGCCTGACTCGCAGGAATCTCCTCTGCACAACAGAAAAGCCTGAGACTGGGTAGGCAAGCCACACCAGCTCTGAGCGCAGAGACGCACGGCGCCTCATCCAACCAGCGCCAGTCCCACTAAATCGGGCTAACACTACACATTTTTAAACCATTAAAGTGACTGCAAGTGGACGCTTCGGATCTTTTTTTTCTCTTCTTCTTCTTTTCGATCCTTTCTCTTCATTCAGTCGCGGAAATCTTCTTTCGAAGTCGGACAAATCTGATCCCAGATGAATTCCGTGAAGTTAGCGGCATTTGGAAGTGAGGACCTGGGTAGTGGGAGTGGAGAAAATCCAAGTGGCGTTGAGTGGATTAGGGCTACTTGTCGGATAACCCGTAAGGATGTCTCCGACTGATTCGAACTTCGATTCAAATACAAACTCAGTGTTCGAGGAGCAGTTGTGAACATTACTGTCTGTATTACCGCGGAGCTCAGGAACTCTCCCTCCACCCTGATCCCCCCTCTGTCTTCGGCTCTGCTGTAGAACTTCCAAAATTAGATGAAATAGACAAGAAAACGCATTCTCACTGGATTAACACCGTTTCCAGCTGCTCTTAGAGATGCCTGCTTATCTCACAGGAGTTTACCTTCTGCTGGTATTTCTTAACATTTCTTCAGGTATGAGTTGCTTATTGCCTAAACATTTCCCCCCCCCCCCTTAGCCTGTGTTACAGTGATGGAAAGTTTCCAAATAATAGCCGATGGGCACGTGCATATGCAATAATGTAGCGATGGTGAAACAGAAAGTGAAGAGAAAGGAGATGATGGATTTTCTCAGTTGTATCTGTAACCGCAGCCCGCAGGTATTTGGGTCACCTTTGCTCTCTGCAGACTGCAGTACCAGTGTGTGGCCCCTGACCCATGCTGTGTGCTGACTGGAGTAGCTGGAGGTGACCCTGCTGTCCAGTGAAATACTTGTTATAAACCATTTATTATAATTCATTGGAGCTCACAGCTGAATGCATGGGCTGCTGTTAGGTTTATGTGAGAACTCTCAGTTTTGCAGTCGCATGAGATCATTTGCATGACTAAGTGCAGGAGGAGTTAGCAGGACGTGGTAGGTTGTCGCCTTCTTAAATTTATTATATGGGGTGTACTTCAGAACAGAGGCTCTGTACAATATCCTCTCATGTTCAGGCACTGCATGTTGGGAAATCAGCCACCAGCCATCTTTAAACATCATTCTCACTGGGAGAAATCTGAGACAAAGACTGAAAAAAGAAAAGCTTTTGGATTACCAGTATGCACATTGATTATTACCCACAGAGTTTCATTTTTTTCTATTGAATAGTCAAGGTTAACCTTGAGCAGTGAAGTCACAGGTGGAGGTTGGGGTGCATAACCTGAAAGAAAGGTTTTATTGGAGGGTTTTGTGCAATTTATTGGAATGTGTAATTTGATGGATTGTCTCAGTCTATGCTGAATAACTCACAATGACCATTTGAAAGTACGCTTTTCCAAATGTTTGCAAATGTAGCCTTAATATGTGTGCGTGTGTATTTTTGAATGCACTTTAGACTCAAAAGACATGAAATGACATTTGTTTCATTTATTACATATATATATATATATATATATATATAATTTTTATTATTTTCTTCATTTAAAGAAACCCTGATGCTTTGTGCTGGCGCCAGACTCGTTCACTCTGTAAAGCAGAGGCAGCTGTCAGTAACATTAACAGTGGCCACAAGCTGCAAAAGAACCGCTCTGTTTTCAGCACTCGAGCTTTCGTAAGTGTCTGACACTGAGTGATGGTTTTATCTGATGCGGAACTTCCTTTCCTTGACAGCACACAAGGTGATTCTTCCAAAGCTTACAGCAGCTCAAATAACTTCAGAAAAGACGTGTGGTTTAAACACAACCTTACTTTTGGATCACATTCTTTAAAATAAACATATGAAAAGTTGTATTTACTTCACACTTTCCAAACCGCTGAATATGTCATAAATGGTCTTCCAGGCCACTTTAATGAAAGCAAAAACAGCACAAAACACTAATGTGGCTATAATGCAGTTTTTAACCTGCTCTTTTCTTAAATGTCAGTGGTCAGTCAGAAAAAAGGGGGAAACACGCTAAAGCTTGCCCATCCTCTTCACTAAGAGCACTAAAATGTGCGTTACACCAATTTTCCACTACGTTGTCTGTAAATTTGCACACTGACAAATTTGGTAACCGCATAATTCCAAGAGTTTTCAGGGAGATTTGAGAAGTACGGCTCACTCATCGAGTTTAAAAAAAAAAAAAAAAAGTCTCTGAACTATAATCATCTATAACCATAGGCACCTATTGAATGCTTTTTTTTTTGTCAAAATGCAAGAAGCAAACTGGCAAGAGGAAGTTTAAAGTGAACATAATAACTTCTGTGTGGTTCATGTGAACAGCCCTGCGATGAAATTAACCCCTTAGTAGAAGGTCAAATACTAATAACAGTATTTAACAGTATTTACTTCATTCTCTTGGACTAATGCGGTGGACAGAATTTTTGACAAATGGTCACCAAGTGAGTTGGGAGAGGTTATTAGGTACACAGTACATGCAATACCACAGTTTGAACCCATGAGAGTATGCTCTTCTGATTGATTATAGAGACTTTATACCTGAGATAGCTGCCATTTCTCTTGCAAGTGGTCCAAATTGCAATCAGAATGATTACATCTTTTTCCCATTCCTAATGTGTTTAATATAAACACACCTAAATATGGCAGACATCCAGCTCTTCAAGCTGGATGTTTGGTGACTTGATCTCACAAAGAAAGCTTCAGTTATTGGTGTCATTTTAAGTAATAAATCAGGTAATAAAGATGATATGCAATAATCTAAATGACGCATATAAAAAGCATGTGCTCTTGTCGAGATGGCCTTTTCCCTTTCTTCCTATGTGCAAATCTTAATTATGCGTCCCCAGAGTGTTGTTGTCTCACCATTCTACCTGCTTTGTTTAAAGGTCTGCAAAGACTGCATAAAAAGGTACTACAGGAAAATATAAGATCGGCCCATTCTGTTGCTCTTCATTAAGATGGCTGTTTTACATCTGCGCTTTCAAACTAAGTCGAGGATCATTACAAAAACACTGCCAGCTTAACTGTCACTAGGATCATTACTTTAGCCTTTAGCAATAAATATCCAAATCCTCTGAGGTGACATCTTACCTTTATAAAGCTTCTCATCCATGCGCTATCAGTGGATTAGCTCACTGATAGCAAAAACATATTCTCAGTCAGTATGATTGTTAAGTACAAGAGGGACTCAGAGACCAGCAGGACACAGCCCAATTTTATCATCGCTGTGAACAGCAACCCCGCAGAGGGTAGTTTAGCTGAAACATCTGGCCTGCCTCCTGGAGCTTGCTGTACGCAGGTCACAGATCACACATACTTATCATTTTGTTTCAGGCACTGGATGCTATAGGTTGACTTTTGTGGCTCAAAACAAAGCGTCCAGCACCTGTTACTCAGTGCTAGACCTCAAGCAATAATGGTTTGACTGGGGGAAGCTGGCCCCTAAGCTAACAAGACTCCCTACAGTCGTTGTGATGGTGACAGTGATGAGATGACTACTACTACTAATGAGGATTTCTTTTTGCTATGGATGATAGGGCTGATAGGACGTCTTTGTACGGCAAGAATTCCTTTGTTTGTTGGATGAAATTGTGATGTTCCTTAGAAATAATGCAGCTTATAAGCTTCAGTGGACATTCGTTTGGTTGGAAAGAACCTTCATGAATGTTTATTCTGGTTTGAATACACCAGTATGTGGGATCTTCTTCACACTGACTGAGTACATGCTCCTTAAACAACCCTAAGCTGGTTGCAAATTTATGTGTGTCGACGAGTTCCAGCAGCTTTATGTTTTTCTCACTGCTCTTTAAGATACATCAGACTTATACATCTGAACATCAGATGATATGGATGCTTCATTTTAAGCATTTGAATGTGATAGACATCCTAAATCTTATTGGAATTTTTCATTGTCATTCAAAGCATCCAAATCAGAGAGTGTAAAAAATTAGGTCGTTTCACATGAAGGTTGTTTGACACAAGCATTTACTCACGAGAAGCTGGCCCATCAAGAACTGTTGAAACAGAATAACTGAGACTGCATGTTTACTCCCTCAAACCCCTGCAGATGTTGCTGCAATTGTTTGGTTCAGCCTGAATGTGCATAAATGCATACGCAATGCCGTTAGCGTAAGCTTGTTTTTAATGTGTGTTTTCAGATTGTCTGCTGAAAGCTGTGATTCATAATTGCTTCCCTTGTTTACTCACTTGTTTCTTGTGGTGCTGTGGGGCTGAATGTGGTTGCTTGCCTGGGGAGGATCAAGCTACTGGGAGCTTTGACGAGTGCCTGTGGGCCTGTGGGCTACAGGTCATCACACCTTCACACAGACACACAAACATATACACAGAGAGGCAAAAGTGCTTGCACATCTCATTTTGAGGTGGATCGATTATTGTCTGCCTCCCCTGCAAAGGTAGCAGGTTGTTTGCCTGAAGGATCTTCACAAATCTCTACTACTGTCTCAGTCTTTTCAAATCATATTTTAAAAATAGAACACAAACAAAAAAATACTATAATAATATAAGAGTTTAAACTGTTTACCTCATCAGTATAATATTTACACAGTGTCACATCTTAATGAAGTGTAACAGCAACTCATGGATGGCGTGAAACAAATTATGTTGTTATAATTAAAACGTTATTAAAAGCATAAAGCTCAGCATAAAAGTCAAGTCTCAGTGTCAATCAGGGTGATATAATATATAGAAATGAATGTAGTTTTGTTCATCTGGAGTGAATCCAGATCAAGACT
Source organism: Etia nguti (assembly GCA_015106755.1). Classification (NCBI taxonomy): domain Eukaryota; kingdom Metazoa; phylum Chordata; class Actinopteri; order Cichliformes; family Cichlidae; genus Etia; species Etia nguti. Next base: position 58,592 of record VUQG01007791.1, read on the forward strand.
TGTGGAAAATGTTTCCTTCAAGTTTTTGTGTTTCAGTCAGAAAAAAAGCCAGATCAGTTAAGTCTGATTAGCTGCTGATTGTCCCTCAACAATTTTGCCGTATCACTGGCCTAACTGTCGAGAGAGAATCAAAGGCAATGTGTGCTAGTACTTCATCAGATGCCGGGAGTGAATGAACACCCTTTTTCCCCCTCAACATTTGGTGAGCTTTGCAGGCTTTGTATGCTCTGCAAGAGCTTTGTTCAGCAGCAATATTTTCTTTGAGAAGAAAAAAATAGTTTGGTATGATCTCTCCAAATTTAAAGACTATTTACATGCACAAAAACTGTATTGTACACTAAATGGAAAGACCTAAAAAGCAAATATGGGCAACCTTTATTTTTTATTTTTTTGAATTTGGCTGTTATGCTTGTCACCCTGTGGTGTTGTTCTTCATTCCTCAAACCCTGTCAAGAAAACCTTAAATAGTAAAGCAATAGCTTTGCTCATCTGGAGAGAAAAACATCTAAGCTTCAGAAATGGCTGTGGGTTTGTGGTTTTCTCTGGGCTGTTTGTACTCCTCTGGCCATAGTTTCCTGTTCTGAGGTTATTGTCCAGCTATGTCTCTGTGTTGAAGCACTTAGGATAATTACTTCTCTAAATAAATCAGCTCTCCATTGTCCTGAGGTTTTATAAATATTGTGATATTCTGCACCCAAAGTGTGTGGTTAATCTGCGTAATCTGTTGTTTCATCCTCTGACAGTCAAGATGGGTTAAGGCATGCTGTGCTGATATTTTCAGGGAAATCTCTGAAATTTATCACTGGGACCCATTTCCCATTGGTGCTAGCAGTGATTGGAGTGCTATAATGGTGGCAATACTTTAAAATGTAATTATCTATTCTTCCAGGATTTGTATTTGAAAGGGTCAGAGTAACATGACCTCAGAGATACTTCTTGAAGTGACCTCTGTGAGTTATCTCCTTTCCATCCAGGCATACCATTAATCAATAGAGTCAATATTCTGTTTGATAGGTCTTTAGAAGTCTTTCCATTGTAAAGCTCAGACATAGATGGATAACCACATATATTTTCTTACATATCTATTAGGCTACCTCTGACTGTTAAACCTATACAGTAACACAGGCTACCAAAGAAAATGGCTCAGGATTGCGAGAGACCCCATCAGTAATGCACATTACCCATTTCCTCAATCCTTCTCATCTTTCACCTTTATTTGTCTCCTGTCTCTCCCCGTCATTACTGACAAGGTTCAAAGCTCTCTATGTGAAGACTTCAGCATAAAGAACTGTTTCCCACCAGAGCATCTCCCACCGAAGAGCCCGAAACGTGCATACATTTCTTTTAATTAGGGCACCTATTATTAGTTAGCACTTGAAACACTATGCTCTTGGATCAGTGTTTCCTCTAGGATTTTGTCAGCATTGGGGTGGGAAAGGGTTTTGTTGTTCCTGGGTAGTGCATGGGTAGTCTGTTGGGAAAAGTGTTGGGAAAGTGATGCTTGACTGTAAAACATACTAAGGAAATATTAACTGGCATCTATTTGTTAATACATAATTCAAATTTAACACGCGACTTACAGGATATACGTTAGCCCAAGCGGCATTTTTTTTGCAGTCTGAGTTAGTACACTTCATTTTTGTTGAAGTTTGTGGAAGGAGAGTGGTTGATGAGCAATGAATAAATCATGTTGAGAAACAGAGGATATTGCACTTTCATATGGAAGTGACTTTTTAGTGTGATCACCTTTAGGGATCCTGCCTCTCGCCTAAAAAAAAGAAAATTTCACAATATATTATAAATTAATCACTCTATAAACAGCACGTTGTTTTGCATGTTGAATTATAATAACAAAAAGACTGAAGGAGTTTCTTTTTAATCAGATCATCTTTGAATATATTCCAAACATGTTTTAGAAGAAAAGTTAAGAGGGGCTTTTCATCACACTGGATATTTTCAGACACCAGGATAGTGACAGATGGTGTGGTGTCAGCTTCTCAAGTATATGGAACCGAGCCACTGGGTGCTAATAATATATGAGAATTTTATGTCATTCAAATTCAGACCCTGAGATGAAACGCAACTGTCTCGAACAGAACCTCGAAATCAAACACTGTACCTAATATTCCCATCATTAGACAGAGGTTGATGCAGGTGAAAGCATCTCAAGTGTTTTGATATTAACCCTCATTAGCTTGTGAAGACAGTGGAAAATATGTGCCGTATGTGTTAGTCACCATACGCATGGACATGTGGACTCTGTGTGTAAAGATTCAAAGTATTCTTAACTTGAAAAACCTATTTCTCTAATTTGGTAAAATTATGAAATATAAATATATATTCATATAAAATGTTAATGTCAGCCATGTTTGGTGCTTTTTGTTTTTTTAATAGAGGGACATGAGCATCTGACAGCTAATTTTGGTTGTTGTAAAAGCATCGAACATACATGTTACAAATTTATGATGCACATTGTATTCTGTTTATCATTCACTGCTATAGCTGAATAATAACCATTTGAGTCGAATAACCATTTTCTGCATCACTTTTCCTTCATTTTTCGGCCACTTCACTTCATCTTTTTATTTTTTTGCCCACTCTCATCAAGAATTTTCCATCTTTGAATTCAGCTCTAGAGGTTGTGTAAATAAGACTAGATTCAATTTTCTCTCTAGCAGTGCTGGGCTACACTGTGCCTAAAGGCCATTTTTCTGATAGTCCGTGAAACTGAGGCTTGCTGAGTGATATGATAGCCACCGGCCAGTGTCTCATCCCATTAGAAAATGGCTCAGGTTAATGAGAGAGAACGAAAGGAACAAATGTTGACAGGGATGGCATCGGCAGGCTTTGGCCGCGGTGTTGTGAAATACGTTAATTAACCCGTGTTCAGAATCTGTACGAAAAAAGAGATAAAAAGAAAGTTCAGTTGCTCATTCATCTCACAGAGGTTGTGTTCACATTGACTTTGATTTTCCAATGCAATGAGAGCTAAAAGAGCAAATTTACACCATATTTAATTCCAATCCACACACACAAAAAAATACCTGCGGTGTTTTGCTGACTTCAAACAGCTACTTTGTTATGAACTGGATCAAATGAGAACTGTAGCCAGATTTGGTTTTATTTTCCACAAATCAATTGCGTTTACATTCTTTCAATACAATCTTTTGCAAGCAGCTCATTACATCATTATTTCTGAAACTGAAAACAACGTGTTAACTCTTTGCACAAGTTTTTACAATACACAGAGAAGCATTTTACCTCAGAAACACCTTTTTCTGATAACCTCGAAAGCATAAAGAGGTTATTGGATCATTACCCTTCAACGAATCCAAAAGCAAACCCAAAAGCTGGGCTTATGCTTCAACAATCAACCTAAGAACCTGTGCCAACACGTGCGATCAACAGCAACACCGCAAATGCAGCCAAATAAAAAGCTGTTCACACAGATAAATTCTCAAATTGCTGCCACATGAGTAATCACCCTCGAAAAATCTATTGGCCTCTCCTATGATAAGCTTTTATATTTTACAGAAGTAAAATAAAAACAAAAAACCTGAACTTATCAATGCTTCAGTCTTTCAAATAGCAGAAATAGAGTGAAAAGCAATTTGGCAGAAACACAGAATGATATCTGTGGAGTGGAAGTGACTGACAGGATTGTAAAAATAAAGAAATAAAGGTCAGGATATTATAGACTTCCAGAAGCCAGCTCTCATTCTCTCACTGCTGTGCTTTCTTGTCACTTGTATGTTACTACATTACTGCTTCATGCTTTATGTGTGACACTGGCAAGTCAAACTTCCATAATCGGTTTGAATAAATAGCATCACTACCATTTGTTATTATATAATTTATTTTAAGAAGTTTTACAGACGGTGGGAAACACTACGCTTTTCAAAGAAAGATAAAAAAAGGATTCAGTTGGATTAAAATTGCATTTTGCATCGCGAGTCCACTAAGGCCTAATATTTCAAATGAGGAATGTGTTTTTATGGTGGTAATATAGCACCACCAGCAGCAGCAGAAGCGGCAGCTGTGTTTTGATAAGACTTACATGTGGTTCCTCGGCTTGAACGCTGCCAATGTGTCAAACACCAGTTGCTGTTTTTAAAATGTTCAGACCTAAGATTTGAAACTGTTTTGAGAAAAGACAAAATTACATTTGAATATGATATACACTGCAGTATAAGCACTTCCAGGTGAACCTGCTGATTTGTGGGTAAAAAGTAACATGCCACGCTTCATTTCTTCAGCACTTGTTAAAACCAGCTTTCAGAGAGTTTCCTCAGTTACAAGGAAACAAAGGACGTCTGAAAGACCAGATGCCCTGAAGGTCTGATGAGTTAAACAATCAGAAGATATTTATTTCCCGGGTCTTTGTTCTGCAAGTAGCACGAATAAGTCCAACAGGTGTCAGCCAGCTAAGATAACAGGCTGTTAGTATCTGAGAGCGCAACCCATTTTTAATGTCTTAATGTGCAGGAAATGAGCCCATTTTAAGAAATGTGCTCATTCAGTTTCTTTCCAGTAATTAAGATTAAGAAGATTATTAACAATCTTAATGTGTTAATTGGTAAACGTCAGAGATACTTGTGGATGGATTTTCCTGTCTTTAGTCAAAGATTCCCCTTTCAGTATTTAAGTTAATATTCTGCCTGTAGCAGACACAGGGGAGAACAGAACTGATCTTAATATAGTTCTTGGCAGGAAAGCAAACATAAATAGTGTCTAAAATGTAGAGTATGTGTGAATGTAATCTATCTGCAATGTTAATAGCAGCACTGAAAAAGAGAAATCCGTAAAATACAGAACAATATGGCATGAAGGACTTTTCTGGATTTTTTTTTCCTGGATTTTTTAACTTCACACAAAATTTTAGTATTTAAAATGTACAGAAATGCCCCGAAACACCTGCAAAAAAAGAAAAAAAAAAATCCAAGACATTATTTTTATTATTATTACTATTTCTCTTCTTATTTTGACAGTGATGTGTATACAGTACATCAGGTATATGTCTGCATTTGGGGCTTATTGCACAGCAGGTGAAATTGACTGAGCTATAAAACTATAATAACAGTATTAATAAGCTCTTATGTTTGCGTTATCTATCTGTACAATCCATGACTGTGGCATCTTGTTCTGCGTCTTCATTATAGAGACAGCATTTGAGACTTTGAGAAAGAAGGGTTTGGTGGGAATTGCAAGCTTATTTGGGGGTTTAATTGTATGTGTGTCCATTAATATTGTGACATGGCATAAACAGCATGTGTACAGTATGTGTTGTGCATGAAATGGGATTTTGCCAACGAGAAAGACTTCTATTAGAGTGATTTAGTTTTGTAGTTGAGTTTAGTGCTTTGGGCAAAGTCTCGCTCCCCTCACAGTGTGACAGTTAGTTCACATCTGGGCTGTCACTACCAGGGGCACAATTAGGACCAAAAATAAATGTAGGTCATGCAGACATGCACATGTGACATGCAATAGCACAGCATGAGCCTAATGTGACATTAGAGTATTGATTTATTTAGTTTAGGAGAAAATTATTTAAATAAAACATTTTTTTTTTTAAAGTTTCAAGCCTCAAAGGGCACAGGGAAGGAAACAACATCGACTCCAGGTGGTCTGATGTACTCAATTTAACTGATTATACTAAGACTGTAGACTACACTGTAGCTTCAGCTAGTGAAATGATAAGACACACATTAAAACTGTAAATAACGTATTTCATTAAAAAATCTGAGTCTGTAATAATTTATTACAGATATACAAATCTAAGTGTGTGTGTTTCTTTTTTTCTTTAATCATAACAAATGACCTTTTTGCCAATTCACTGTCTCGCTATTCATGGGAAGTTTTGCTCTCGGGCTCTGCTTGAGTGATAATCAATGGCCTGTACATCCACTTTACTTTCCACTGAACATTTAATGGAGTGAGAATAAACCTCTCAGATGGGCTACTGGCCTTTCCAGGCAGTTGTGTACCAGAGATAAACTGCTGAAATCATCTCACCTTAGCTTATAGTGCAGGAATAAACAATATAGTCAGCACATAAAAAGCCAAACATGTAGAATCTATTGACAATATTTCACCCAGCAGACTTTACTTTTAAACAGCATTAGCATAAGGTGAACAGCAATGAATGAATGGACTAATACAAAGGAAAATGAAAGTTATCTGAGTCTTTCTCTCTGCAGGGATATAAGACATGTACAATATGTTTGCCCCCTTATGTGAGTTATAGACAGGTTGATGGATTTATCCTGCAGTTAATGTGTCCTGGTGACCTACTTGGCTCAGATGATTATCATGTACCAGCAATGTTCTGGTTCGAGTATGCCCAGGGGACTTTATTGTGTGTTACCTTCCCAGTGAGCATTTAACAGATGGCAACCCAAGTGTTTTTTCCCCTCTCTTTTATTTACCAGCCATAAGAGCCTGTCTGGGTTTTGTTTTCACTATGTGAGTCTGTATGTGTATAAGTGTGACAAAATGTGGTACTGCCCACTCTACTATAGTATAAACTAGTACAACAGAGGCTTAAAGCACTTTTGCAGCTGTTTGGAGAGGATGTCTGTCAGTCTATGAATAGATGCTATAAGTTTGGTAGAATCTGCAAGATGCAGTCCAGAAACAGCACAGAACCTTTAAAATTTGGAAGATGGGTATGGTTTAACCAAACGGCAACCTCCAGGGCTCAAAAATTAAGCCTATAAACATACAAGTGTCAAAAACTGCAGCTTCTCAAATGTCCATGTCAGACTGCAAGCCACTCCTATCAGATTTTATTTTAAGATCAAATTTACAGCAGAAACAGACACGTTTACAGCTGGTACAGCTTGTCTTTGATCTAATATTCCCCTTTATAATAGCTGTTCATAATAGCTGAGGGGATGTGCCTGAAAGATGTCCTCACGCATGAAGCTAGCTAATCAAGCTAGCTAGTGTCTGCTCATTTATTAGTACTCCACCTTCTTGTCCAACCCTGGTCATTTCTGGCTCAAAGAAAAGAAAAAACTCCACCTTCTTTATATACAGTGCAGTGAGAAAATATTTGCTCCTTTTCCGATTTCTTTGTTTTTCTTTTTTTTTTTTGCAAAAAACTAAAATCAACTGTGATTAACCACATTTTTTTTTAAGGCTCAGTGTTACTAGCCACACCCAGACCTGATTACTCCCAGACCTGCTGAATCACTTAAATAGAACCTGTCTGACAAAGTGAAGTAGGCTGAAAGATCTCAAAAAGCAACACATCGTGCCACGATCTAAAGAAACAGCTGAGAAAAAAAGGTAATTGATAGGAATCAGTCTGGAAAGGGTTAAAAATCACTGTCTGGACTTAAATCCAATTGAGGTGCTTTCTCGTGACCTTAAACATGCCATTTATGTTCAAACCCTCCAATGTAGCTGAATTCAACAAAGAAGAGTGGGCCAAAATTCTCTGCAATGATTTGAAAGACTCAATGCCAGTTATTGCAAAAGCTTGATTACAGTTCTTGCTGCCAAGGGTGGCACAACTAGTGATTAGGTTTAATTGTGTCTTCAATTACTTTTTCACACAGAGCCAGGTAGGTTTGGATAGATTTTGTTCCCTTATAGGCACCAGCATACCTGCCGCATTGCTCCCTTTGTGCACCGCCATTAACATCATCATACATCCATTTATGCCCAACGTTATGGTGCGGGTACTTGCTGCAGTATTTTCCTGAATGATAGATGTTGCAACTCAGATTAAACCCAACATTAGTGCTGATATAGGAGGAAAAGTCAAAACCAAAAGCAAAGGGATTGCACAGTTTTCTTTTCAAACTGTTGCAAAATCTCCCTCCGTGTAGCCTGTGAATCAGTGAGCTTCTGTACTGATGTATCATTAAAAAAGCAGTAAAAACCAAGATGATTGTACACTTTTGTCTTCAACCCAGCTGTTGTGGCAGCGGCACAACACGGCCAGGTTACAAAAATCCAGAGGTGCACGACCTGCAGAAACAACTGCTGGCGATAGCGACATGATGTCAGTGTGAATAAGTAACTCAAAATGAGTTGCCGTACCCTCACCTTTATCTGACATATTTAATCTTACCAAACAAAAGAAGGTGCAACAGATTTATATGTTTAACAAAAGAAATGTCAGTTGCTTACATCTCCCTTTTCTCTTTTTTTACTTGTCTTGAGAATTTTCTTGTACCTGCTTTGGTCTTTTCACTGCTTATACAATCATTCATACTGAGACTGCTGGCTTGAGCTCTAGATATCTTTAGCCTTAACCACTTTTCCTTTGTCAGCTTATTTAAACCACACATGTGAAGCCTGGGGAAAGTGCTTGAAGTTTTTCATTAACGTTATTCTTATAAATGTTTTACATGGTGGTTCCCCTACAGTTGACTTTGGCAAACTTTGTGTATTTTTCACTCACGCTGAGTGAAGAAGACGCATGCTAACGTCATGTCATTATGTGTTTATGAGTGTGTGAAGGCCTATTTACCTTCACCACATGTAACAGACTGGTTCGTAATTGTAGTAAACATATGCAAGACTGATCAGCCAGACACCAGTCCAGGCCAACCATCCTGAAAACTGGCCAATTCTGGTCCCTACCCATTAATCAGTATGTCTCCAGTACAAAAAAAACATTTATATTATAACAATCTATGTTTATAAGATACATTATAGAACCACCTTCATAATCTCATTGAATGCAAATGATTAATTGGACAGGCAAGGAATGATGGTTGGTTGGAATTTGGTATTCATTTAATTGTGAATGTAATCATTAAATATTAATCTCAGAATAATTTTAAAAATAAATGAAAAATGAAAACGCCTTTAGTTCACATTTTCATTACATCAAATTTTAAGCCTGTGGTAAGCTTATTTCCACTCTGCTCATATCTTGCCCCGAACATCTGGGTGCTGCAGTTGGGAGGTGTTATCTTGTCCATGACCTTGACTGTCCTCCCTGTAGACTGCCTCACTGCGCATTGTGTTGTAGGAAGAGAAGAAAGAAACCCTAATTTACAGCATTGTAACCAAAGTTGATCATAACTTCCCAGTAATTATAACCATATGTACAAATGCAATTTAAAATCAAATGTTTCAGCAAAATATGAGACAAAGTGCAGTTGTAGACACCTTGTCCTGGCCGCACACAGGCACAAAAACACACTAGCATTCCTTCTCCTGCATTCTTGTGTGAATGACAGTGTTCAACTGCTCCACTTAATTGTAGTTTATACAACCTGAGAAGGAATGTCTGGCATTCATTGCTTCTTTCTGTTTTACTTAACAAATGAGTACGTGTGAATCTTTGTAATATGTGTCTACCACAGATGCATAGCCTGATTGCTTGACATTTCGGGAAGTGCGTTTCCTACTAAGAGTGAGCTGAGAATATGGTTGCAACTCTCACATCTTTAATATGAAGCCACTAGCATGACATGGTTAGCTTACCTCAGCATAAAGACTGGAAACAGGAAACTGTAAAAAAACTGTAAAAACTGTAAAAATGAGTTGTGGTTTAATGGGGGGTTATATGCTAGAGTATATCTTGGCAGGTAGCAGCTCGGATCACCTTACCTCCAGGCTGTAGCTTTTTAATGAACAGACATAAGAGGTGGATCTTCTCTTCTGACGTTCGTCAAGAAAACACACTTGTATATTTCCCCGAAAAACATGCCTTTATTGTAGAAATATAAAACCTAATCGGTTTATGAGACTTTCCACTCTATGATGTACTTCCGTGGCTTTATTAAAGCCAGTATTCTTGTGAGAACTCGGAGCCATTAAACAATAGCACATCAACCTTCCTAAAAGCCTTAGCACAAGGCCTCATCTTTGATTGGTAGTTTAATCATATTTCCCTTTCTTTCAAGTTTTATGAATGACAAGTTAAATAATATGAATATTCCCTTTTTGACATTCACACTGATCAATTGTTAAAGTAACGGGGGCAGATATGACATTTACGAGCTCCCCTTTTGTGATAATTATGATTCAAGATTGGAGAAAATTAATAGTAAGTGACCGTGTGGGCTGCTTTTAAAATCACTATTACACCGAGCAGGATTTTACCTTTTGTGTCCATGTAACCTTTAATACTACACAGTTTTATGAAACAAGCCTCTGGTCTCTCTTGTAGTCCCTTTTGATATAAAGCCGAATCCACATTAGTGAGATCATGGCCTTAGAGAAGTGTATTTGTTAGATGTTATGCTGACATTTTAGTATAATAAGATGTGGTTAAAATACCCAAGGTGGTGCAGCGATGCAGAGCAAACACTTGCATACAATCATCTTGTCACACTAATACCTCGGTGCTCTTAGTTAAGTCTGTGAAGCACTCATTTCTTATCCAGGCAGAAGTCATTTCATACTGAAGCCACTATTTTTTTTAAACCACGGTGTACGTAGATCTCTGGCCAAAGGTGGAAAAGTAACAACTTTCATGTGGCACTTGCTGGCTCCTCAATTTAAAAATATCACCTTTTCTCTTTTGGCTGCTACCTAAAACTCAAAACACCTTCAGGCATTTTACCAAGTTCAGTTAGTTTTATTGTGCTCCAGCAGTGCTCGCTGATACTATGGTGGTCATTTGGTTATCAGCGTGACTTGTCATGGCGGTCTCTCAGATGCTCTTTTAGCCTTTAAATCTGTCTTGTTTCAATCCCTTTCCTTAAAATCTGCCTTGAGAAGCTGTCTGTTCAAACATGTGCTGTCATTTGATGCACAAGTACCGAACTTAGAAGCTTCTGGAAATCTCTGCCTCTCCATTAAATGTGTGGACTTTGATCCACGATCTAGCCGAAGGCTCACAAAAAAAGGAAGCTAAATGACTTTTTCCACACTGAAACAAAGAGACTGCCTTAACAAGATGTAGCTGTTCCACTTATTGCACACTCTTAAGCCTCACAAAAAAAAAATCTGCCTGCCTTTATTAGCTGTCTCTGAGTCCTGCTTTTCCAAAATAGCATTGCCGTTCAAGCACAGGTAATCCCATTGTACTGCAGGTAGAAAATTTACCACCACAAGAGACTCTGGTAGTCTTGGCTTCAGTGTTACTCTTGCTGCTGCTGGCAGCTTTATGATCGTGTCATACAGCTGCCAGCAACAAGGTAGGAGGAAGCCGCTAAGTCTCCAGGATCCTACTCTTGGTGCTTTTCTAGTACTTGCTTGTTTGGACAAACCACAAAGAGACAATTATGCACATTGTCTAAGAGATGCATCTTAAGACTGAAGAACAAGATTTGGAGACTGAATGTGAAGCAGAGGTGAAAACTGTAACCCAAGACTACAAGTGAGGGTCCAGAAATGTGTGTTAGCATGTGTGTCAGCATTGTAAGCTCATTTGGTTCTGCTATTTGATATTTTCTTTCAATGTTTCTTTGGCTTGTTTCCAAACTGTCATACTCCCCTTTCATGCGCCATAAATCCATACATTATTCTACAGTAGATGACACTGGGGTGGGCTACCTAAGACCACCAACATTGTGCTAAATTACATTCCCATTGTGTTATTACAATCTCGGTGCTTATGATTTGTTATTTTAAAGGCCCCTCTTCCCCTATTATTACATCTTTTCTCCTCCTATTATATATCCCCCCTTGCCTCCTTTTCTCCCTTACATATTCAGAATTTGAATGGCATACAAAATACAGACCTTGTAATCCAAATATAGTTTGACTTTCTACTGCATTTGATTCTCCAGAGAGATGCACTACGCACCTCTTTTCTTCACTGTCTGAAACAAAACTAGGCAGACATCCGTACAAGACAACAGCACCGCCTCAGGAACAACTGACTAAAAAAAAGAGGGGGAAAAAAAAGATTTGTAGGTTCATAGGTGCTACAAATGACCTTTGTTGTGTGCGTGTGCACTCCATTGTGCACCTGTGTGCATGTTTTTGCATACTGATTGTCTGTTTGCTGCTGGCCCTTTGCAGATAAAGCCTGGTCTTTTTGGGGGCCACTTGTGGCAGGCTGATATTGCCTTTCAGTAATCCCAAGGAGCTCAGGGAGTTCTGTGGACCCCTAGGCATCAGCCCAACACAATTAAGAACAAGGAAAACAGCATGTGTGTTGTGAGCAGGGACCGAAGGCCACACTGGCTGCCTTGTATGTATTGTTCTGATACTGGTTTAAATGTCTAGACAGTGTGTAAAATTGCACTCAAATTAAATATTTACAGTTTTTGCCCACAGCAGTATTGGTGGGATTGCCTTTTCTTTTTTTTAATATTTGGTTTGAAAGCTGCAGAATGTGTTTTGCTTTTCTTTGTGGTGGTTAAGATTGCTAAACATCTTTTTTCTATATGATTCACAGCTTTTTAGGCATCTTCTTCATTCAAGCAGCATTGTTTTCAGCTTCAAGTGTGGGATCAGAATGATGCATTAGAGACGCTGCTCTGTGCTGCTACCTTCACAGGCTGTGCTACTGAAGAGTTACTTACCCAATTTACTTTTTTTCCCCCGCTCAGAGCTCTAACAATTTCAGTGCACATTGTAAGTGCAAATGTTAATGGTGCCCAGAGGATGAATCCTCAGAAGCTTACTGATTCCCCTACATTTAATCAAGTACATCAGATCCAGTTCTTACTTCCATCAACCACCGCTTTAAATTATTATATTGTATTATTGTAGGTCCTTTACCTTACAATATAAAGCTCCTCGAGGGCACTCTTGTGATTTGGTGCAGTATGTAATGCATAAATAAACGCTAAAATGTTAACATGTACATGCTCATCTAAGATGCTCAGAATGGTAAGGTGTAAGTGCTACAGCTAACCATTCCCAATGTTAAGGCACTTACATCTTACCATTGGGAAAGGCATAAATGTGACAGAGGATTAGGTCCACATAAAGAAAGAAAGAAATAATATTACTGCCACATTTCGACTTTAATCTGGAAATTTTGACTTTATTCTCAAAAAGGTTTGTATTTTCTTAATGTGGCCCTAATACTCCTTCGTGTATAAGATGGAGGGTTTGTGATTGAATGGGGCCAAGTTGACAATTAAATGCAGTTTGTTTGGGATAGTCCAACAAATGACAATGGCCATCTGCACACACAAAAAGTTACATGAAACAGAAATTCACATTAACAACTAATATTCTACGGCCGATAAACAATATAATATTAACATTGTCACTGTCAACATATAAATGCAGTATCATATGTATCATTGCCAAGCAACTGCACAAAACGCCACAAGTGTTGGAGACTAGCTAGCATTGCTTCAACATTGTAACCATCATTTTGTAGGCAGAAATCTCAGCGGCAATATATAAAAAAAGGATAGTTAAATGGGTTTTGTAAATTGCACAGTGGTTCCAAATGGTCTCTTGGTGGTGAAAACATTTCCAGTTGATTCTGATTTGATCACTACTGATGGCATGTCACTGCACTGTGAACCTTGTGAAAGCCCTCTGATCATTTAGACACTGGGAGCAACAGTCAGTGTTTCAAGGCTTCCAGTTGCTACAGTCGTACAAGGGAAAACAGTAGTCGAAGACCACAGCACATTAGTGAGTTACTGCAATTGTATGCAGTGAACTTGCAATCTCCTTGTCTTTGAAATGGTTACTTGACTAGGCCACTTGCAATTAGTGCCATCTTCAAAGTGACTTTGGTGCTGCAAGATGGCGATTTAACTGCAAAATTACAGAAGGTCAGCAACATTGCTTTTATACAGGAATATAACCAGAATACAACCAGTTGGCAACAGGTTGAGTCCCATACTGCAAAGAGACATGTCACAGACAAGTTGTACTCATAAGTTCAGACTGACTCATGTTGATTGCAACATCTTGTCTGCATCTGTCTGCATTTACAAATTAGACAGCTGTTATTTGTAAACCTTATTTGTAGACAATCTGATTGCAGATAGTCTGAGTCCAAAAACAACTATCTGGAGACGAGTTGCCTCCCACCAGATGACCTGTGCAGTCACCTTGCAATTGAAAGTGATTGCCTGGAGGCTTGACCTCTGGGTGACCAGTTGGTCACTGCAGCTACTTGTAATTCATCGCTGAGTGCAATCACTGAAAAACCACCAATATTTCCTAGTTGCAAAGAGGTTGCTGTACTATTTTCATTCTAGCGTGACTGAGCTGTTGGCCGTCTGATATCCCTATCCCAAGAGATGACTGGACCTTAGCTTCTTGTTGTGTGCACTGTTCTGTCAATGCACGCAATCTGTCAACAGGAGCTTTATAAAAAGATACTGAAACCAGTAAATCATTGTCAGATGCAGTAGCAGTAGTTTTGAGACTGCATTTTTGCAATGTCTCCCTCTGTATCTCTCCATGTGATTGCCAGCTTGCAGCAAAAGCCCACTCAGATGGTCAAAATCATGCTCCATGCTTAAAATTTCAGCGCATTCATTTTCAGGCATCTGTTTAAACAGATTTGTATCACTGCTACATGCCTTCAGGCTACATTTCCACCATGCCAAGGTGTTCTTGTTAAATAACAAACTGCTGTGGGGTTCCTGATTGATTCTGAGGATATTTTTTTCTTTTACATGTGTAATTATCTGTTTTATGTAGAAATCAACTTTTGCCAAATTTTGCATTCATTAACACGTAGCCTATTAGTTAGATCAATCATTTGACAGAAAAAAATGACCAGGAGACAAAGGAAATAATTTGGTGAAAGGTAATAAAAAAATGTAAAATTCATGGAGTGGGAGGACTTATCTCAGCTGTCTTCATCCATTTAGTCAAACGGCTACTGCCCATGAATTATGGAGCATTGTGGATGCAAAACATACAAATTCCAGCATATCTTTCAGTTTTAATGATAAGCCTGCACACTCCTCACGTTTTTGTTCTTATCAGTTTGTGTACTGTGTGGTAGGGGAATGTATTCTATGTACTATTTTCTTTTCTTCCCAAGAAAATTCAGTTTTATACAAACACCAGAACTGTACCACACTACCCAGTAGATCACATTCTCACCCATTTCACAAGGTGTTATCTATCTGAGTAAACACTTGTCTGTGTGGGATTTATTGGTTGCAGCGGGAGTGTAGGAGCTCATCACTCTCTGGCACAGTGTGATTATCAGCTTTACAGGGCCATTGGTACATTAATGCAAGACCGACTGAAGGCTGTGTAAAGTACTGTTAGAAACAGCAGGAAAGAACAGAAGTGTTTCCACAGTCATAGAACTGGTAAACAGCAGTTGCAAAATGGCCATTTATGTCCTCCCTTTACGCGCACCTAGTTGTGCATTTTGTGTTAGGGTTACAGGTAATCTAACCTAATTCTGGAAAACAATAACACCTGTAGCAGTCTTGCAGAATCCACCCAAGATTCAGAAAATACTGAAGGGAAGGAGGACAGAAAATGAGTAATGGTCTGTTTACAGAGTGCTTGGTGGTGGACTAGTGTGTGTGCTTCAGTGTGATGGGGGTTGGAAAGAGATGAATAGAATGTAAGATGTACAGAGGCATTGGAGTTGTGTACCTGGATCTCATTAGGGAGGTTTGCTTTGTCCTCTGCCTCACTGGGACTCATTCTTGCACGGTTTCTTTTAAAGACCAGTATGACTGACGTCTCCACAGTATTCCATGGATTAGAGGTGATTTTGTGGGCGTTTTGTGTGGGTGTGGCTGCAGATTTCTCATTTCATCTTGGTTTATTTAACAATTTCTGAGGCGATGGCGAAATTGGCTTCAGCTGTAAACACATATCATAAATAAATGTGCATAAAAATATACACGCAACTGAATAGGTTGGGGACAAAAGTGATGGTTTATCCTGAGGACAGGCATTCAGAAGAGGCAGCTGCAGAAAATACCACAGAAGCTCTGTGGAGATAACACGAAAATATTTTGGAAACTATAAATTCCCTGGGTCATTTATAAAGTATACTTAGTGAGAAACTGGAGATGTTGATCTTTCTGCCACTCGTTTTCAGTTTTAACTGAAGTGCAGTCTTACTACAGTTAAATAGGCTAAATATTTAAATTAGCAGAACAAACGCAAAAATCTACATCCCAGTGTTCGGTGGGACCACAGATAATGCCGTAATCCTATTATAGTTCAGCTTAAAAGATTTTCTTAAAAGCTGTGAACACTTACATCTTATAAATACACGTTTGAAGGGTAGACGTGCTTTCAAAGATATTACTTCCTGAGGATTTCACGTGTCATCATCTTTTTCTTTTCTTTTTAATTTACACTGCCTCGTGGGGTTCCAAACTACTAAACAAGAGCAAAACATATTATGGGGAGGGATGTGTAGTATGAGAGGGGATGTGTTTGTGTGGTAATTATATTGTCAGACTGGATTATTGCTAAATGAAGTCACTTACACATCAATAATAATGTGCCATGTCTAATTCCTTTAGAACTGCTGCTGTTTTGATTACCACCACTCTTTATTGAGTGGAAGGATTATCCGTTATATTTCGCTGTGGCTCGTTGTTAGTGTGTTTTTGTGTTCGGCTAACATGTATAAGCATGTAGCTTAATTTGTAATAAACGCTATACCTTAAATCTTGTGCCATTTTTCCTCTCTAGGGTCTCGTCTTCGCCAGGAAGACTTCCCTCCCCGCATCGTGGAACACCCTTCTGACCTCATTGTGTCCAAAGGGGAGCCAGCCACTCTCAACTGTAAGGCAGAGGGCCGTCC
>VUQG01007796.1:7016-48363 GCA_015106755.1 Etia nguti
GTGAAACAGACGACAGGAAAAAGAAAACCTATGTTGGTATTGCTTGGGTTAACGTCAAGAGTTGCATAACTGAAGCCTTCCTATTTTATGGCACAGGAGTCCAGTGGACAAAATGGTTGTTATCATTATTTACAAAATGAGTTTGGCAAACCAACGATCAGATGCCTTAAAGCCATGTTGACTCTATATCTCCTATAGAGCTGACCCCAGCGGCTTGATTGACTTATAAAATAAAAATTCAGATTTCTCAATTTCTTCTTCTTTTTTAATCAGTATTGTACAAAAGCTATAGAGAATGAACAGTTCAATCACAGAATCTGTTTAACTTGCAACACTTCCCTCTCAGGGTCTTTTCTTCAGCATGTCTGGTCCTCTGGCCTCTGTATGAGTCTGTCTGCGAGGAGAGACGTTTGGCAAATTACTGTGTGTATGCATGTCAGACAAGGTGGACTGTGTGTATGTGTTTGCATGTGTGAGAGTATGTAAGCTGATTCCTGTGTGCAAGATGTATGTCGTTGGTGTGTGAGTAGCTCCCAGAGAGTCTGTTTCTGCATAGTGATCCAGCAGACACTCACAAGAATGGGGTTAAACTCCCCGAACCAGCCAACCAATCAGAAGCAGTGATCCCAGTAACGGGCCATCCCTGATAGGCCCATTAATAGTCTAGCTCCTCCTATGGGATCTCCTCACTACAGATGCAGATTCTGTCCATTAAAACAAAAGGTGATCGTTCTAATCCCGATGAGCGTGCGTGCGTGTGTGAGGGAGTGTCAGAGACGGGGAGGCACTGCATGATTCAGTCCCTTCTTGGCAGCACAGTCTCTGGCCAGACACAGGAGGCAGAGGAAAGAGAGCAAAAGAGGAGGAAGCGAACGGGGGGGGAGGGCAGGTTCTATCTGTAAGGCTGGGTGTGAGTCGCCACAGGGAGAAGGGAAGAGAGGAGAGGAGAAGACAGCGCAGTGGAGGGAGAACTGGATCCATCTCAGTGATTGATATCCCTTCCTGCCTGGAGTGAATGACCAAGAGGGCTCTCCCCTCTCAGGAGGAGGAAAGACTGCAGACAGGAGGAGGAGGAGGACTGTGGGAGTGTGGAAGCTCCTCCTGGGAGGTTGTTAGCTGGAGGAGAAGAAGAAGGGCTTGGCCAGGCGGGGATGTGCCAGACATGCACGCACACACGCACTCACACAAACAGAGGTTAAGGGTTCTCCTCCTGTTCTCTCAGTGCTGGTCAGGTCTGTCTTCCTGTGTGTCTCTTTATTTCTTCCCTTTGTTAATCTGGGCGTAGAGAGGGTCCTTCCTCTTCTGTCAATGAAAGAAAAAAAAATTAGCAACGTTTTATTTCCTTGCTATAGGCTTGCTATATATATATGTCAGTGTCTGGCCTCTGCGTTTCATCTGAATGTTACATAATAAAAAAGGAGTGCCCGGATTTATGATTCATTCTCTCAACTGACTGAACTGCAAGTATCACCAACCTGCAAGCCCTGACAAGTTAGCTCTAGTTTTGCAGTGGTTTGCAAGTTCCTATAACTAACATCACCACCAGGTGGCAGTAGCACACTGCATTGAAGGAGACCTGCGGTCACTTTTCCTCTTACCTCTGACTTAGGCCATTCACAGGTCCATCACTCTCAAAGCCATTTGTGTGCGCGTGCCTGCATGCATGCGTGTGTGTTGTTATTACAGTGTCCATGTAAATGCATATTTTCTCCCACCTCAAACTCCCTCCAGGACCAGCAAGAATCAGAGGTAGCGCCTTGAAAGACCAGTTATGAGTCATCATGTCTGTATTTCTCTCCAGCTGAGCTGGAAGACAACAGTAGATGATGGAACACCCTGCAGTCAAAGCACCAACCCTGCTGCAGTCACTCACAATGGGGCCGTTATTATTGTACACATAATTATAGCCAGCCACTCAATCTGCCATGCAGACAACTTGATTGGAGGCTACTGACTTTCCTATTATATTCTGGGAGACTTCTCCAGTGCAGAGAACTCATTTAGAGTTTGGGGTCTGTCCACAGCTCCCCTATTAGAAGAACGTTTAGTTGAGCAAACTGCTTGTGGTTAGGTGTGTCTCTAGCACAGTATGACTCCACGTTGGGCTGTTCTGTTTTGGAGGCTCAGTTAGATAAAACAAGTCATTAAAATATGTTAAACTGGGCTCTGGAAAGCCATTATGTTTGTTTTGTTTTTAAATATGCTGTTTGACATTTTATAGACAAGCAATGAATGAATGAACTCCTCACTTCTACTTTTGCTTAAACTTAGATAATGCACAATCTGCAACAGCTTTCATCTAAAAAAAGGAATACTTGGGTTGATGCTGGGAGGGCTGCTTTAGTTAAGGGCTTTGGTCTTTGGCATACAAAGCTGTAACTGCAGGGCTGGCCAAGGCCAGACAGTCAGCAGAAAGTAGCTGCCAGCAGCCCCGAGAAAGGTGACAAAGAGGCTGAGACAAGCAGTGACAGCAAGCACACACTGCTCAGCCAATGCACCAGAGCCACAGCCCAGCGGTGTCACCCTGCATCATCTAACAGGCACTGCCATCTGAGGCGGCTTCAGCTCCTTCATCCCAAGCCGAGAGAGCGAGTACAAGTCCTCGGTGGAGATATGAGTGATTTGCTGGCATGGCAGCAGCCTCAAGGCCAGAATATCCGGCCTGGCTGGTACATGTGTGGACATTTATGTGCATGCGTGTGGTAGGCCCTCGGCAGGGGGAGCAATGCGAGATTGGTCAGTGAACCGTGGAAGCAGGCCATTTCATGGCTGAGACTCGGGAGCGTTCACTGGACATGATGAAATCACCCCAGAAAAAACACTTACACTCCCACTAGCCTGAACACATGTCTGTCGGAGACACACAGTGGGAGGGGGAGGACAGGACAGGCGGTCATGGCCAGCAGCAACACACTCACACAAGCACACGCATATTTTTGGCTCCAATACGAGCACAGGTGGTGACAGTATCGATCACAGGTGTGCTTGTCCAGGGAATAACCGGGACTACTGCACAGGTGTGTGTGTTTGGGAAGATGTCTAAAGCCGATGTGATTGAGCAAGTAAACACCATATGGGAACAGCATAATTGGACCAGGACCAAAGCAGTCCACCTACTGCAGAGGACAGACTCGAAGCTTCTGGCCATAACTGCTAGATCATAGCCAGATTTCCTGCTCAGTACTCTAAAATTCGTTCTCCTACTTAAGTGCCACATCCACCTGCTGCCATGCAGCTTTCATAGCGTCTGAATGAGGAGCAAGGCCAACAGGGGAGGGAAGCTGCTTTGCCCCCCTCCTCCTCTCCCGGAGTGGGGAAGGACTTGAAGGCTCCTTGGGTTTTAATTAATGCCAATTATATCGGGGCAGTCATTAATCTTGGCGCTCCAGTATTAGCTGATGAAAACAAAACCATCACATTTTTTTCTGGTGTGAGTGCCAGCAGCTATCATTAAGGAGCCACAGTCGGGAATTGTGTGGGAGAGGACACCGGGTAGGGAGGCAGGGATCAAAATGGCTCTTTTTCTTGGAGTGTGTGTGTGTGTGTGTGTGTGTGTCACTGAATAGGCAAACCGCATATTGACATGCTTCTCAAAGAATTTTCAAGCTTATGAAAGTTGTGAATTTCACTGTAGGACAAAGTGCAAAAAGTGTGAAAACATGCCCATCATCAGTGACTGCCTGTCTATATCACTCAACGTTTAACATCGGTGCGTGGTGCATAAGTGAAATTGCACACTGTATATAATGCATAAAATGCGAGCATACATTCTGATCAAATTAAGCTAAACAACTGAGATCAGCATATTGCACACACATCCCAAAAGACATCCTGCTCACTGAAGTGCACAGTTTCTGATTGGCTGTCACACGCTATTGAATTTCCGAGTGAGACGTGTGCTATTTAGAGAACTGGGCGTGATTTAGGTGCACATCAGAATGACAGAACACAATGAGAGCACTATGGCCAAAGTGATGTTGCGTGATGAACTTGTCACACATTGTTTCCAAAAAGTCACACATGCACAACACCTTCATCATCAACAGATACTTGCAAAACAAAAAATCCCCCACACATGATAAAGCATTAAAACCAAACCACACAGGTGCCATCTTTTGAACTTGTGTTAAGGAGGCAATGAAAACAGAGGTAAAACAGTGAAAATGTAACCACTGATGCAAAAAAAGAAAGATGCAACACACTTATCTAAGGGAGGTGCAACAGTAAATGAGAAGAAGAGATACATGCAGAGAGTTGAAGGAGTTAAGAGGGGAAGGAGAGGTATTGATACCTACCTTGCCCTGCTGCTATCTAGCTCCCAGCCTCTGGACTGGCCTGGTCTGGGCTGGGCTCTGCTGTCTCGCTGGGGCAGGGCGACCCAGAACCACATGCCTAAAGAGTGGAAGACGGAAAGGAAGGAAGAGAAAAGGGTGGAAAGGAAGGTCCATGGAAGAGTATAAGAAGGAAATAAAGGGAAAACAGACAGAGAAGAATAAATCTGAAGGACGGAATGCTTGACTGATAAACTACAAGAACAGAGCAAACAGGAAGCAAAGAGTAAAGCTGTCAATGCTCTAAAGGAGAAACGCAGACACTTAAGAGTAGAAAACCACAGCCCATCACAGCTTTTCTTTTTATAGAAACTTCTTTGCAAATACACACAAACAGTAAACATGCACTCATTTACAGTGGTCTATTATGAAAACCTCTGTGGAGTTAGTTCTATTGATCCACTGCTTTTCCTCCTAAAACACTTCCGCTTTTTGCACCTCAACCCACAAAAGGGTGGGAGGTTGTTTTTCTGCCTTTGCTCCATCTTTCCGGTCCTTCTCTCGCTTTTTCATTTTTTTTTTTGTAACCTTTTCGCCGCACTCACTCAGTGCCGCCACCAATGCACATGTCTTTGGGTTGTGCAAAGCTTCTGTGTGTTATTCAGGGCTGGTGACATTTTCAGCAGTGTGAAAGTCCTCTATTTTTTCAATAATAGCTGGATTGGAGGCATAAAACTAATGTTTCACGCCTGGGGAGTGAAGGACGAGAGGGAGGAGAGAAGCAAGCTTGAAAGAAACAAAAAAAGAGTAATTGGAAGACAGGAAGAAAATGGCAGGGAAAGAACTAGAAAAGTCTTGCTTCTTAGAAGGTCACAGATTCTACAAGGACTTTGGTCAAAGGCACAGGGTGTTTGTCTACACTCCCTAAGAATCTGACGTTCTATCCTTCTTTTCCCCATTTTCTTTCGTTTTATCTTTCTATCTTCTCTCCATCTTCTCACTCCTCCTTAATTTCACCCATTTTTCTGCCCCAGATTAAGGTGCTACAGGTAAAATAAATATTAATTGCCCCTGGAAGAGGAATTAGGGCACTACGCTTCCTATATCTCACCACAGATGAGTCTGTCCACATAGAAGTAGTGATGTATGGATGCTACCTTGCTGGTATTAATAACAGCTTAATGATGTCTCTGACAATTTCACCAGCTAATTTAACGCTGTGTTGACCATGCACACACTCAACCACATACTCATGCATGCTACTGCTCATTTTTCCACAGTGACCCACACTGCACATGCACATTTTCATATGCACCGACACAAAAACCAACACACACTCTCACACTAAAGGACACAACAGCGTCGGCCCCCTAATCAGCGAGAGTGATTACCTGGCCCGCCAACACAGCTACAAAGGCTATTTATCAGCAGATCTCAACAAGCTGTGCAGGTTATAGCAGCATAAGAAGTGACTTATTAAAAGGCGCACACTTGGCTTACTCCAAAAATTTCTCACACACCAAACCACACGCACACTTACAGCATCTTCCTCTCCACTGCGACTGGGACTGCCCTCTGCTTCGCCAAATGAGTCGTCGGTGGGGGGGTCTGTGGCGTCGGTGGGGGGGTCACTGACATGAGAGGCTGAGGATTTTGAGGGAGAGCTCTGCCTGGGAGCTGGGGTGGGTGCTGCAGAGGAGGACAGAACAATTATGGCATAGCTACACGCTGGATGGTGATAAGAGAAAAAGCGTGTTACACAGCACAGACAGACACGGAGAGAGCGCTCACGGGAGTTGGTGGATGGTGTTGTGGAGGTGACTGGTGTCAGATTCATCTGAGAAATGTCAAAGTCATCACAGTCATCTGTGTCCTGGGCAGTGCCCACACGGCTGAAGTAAGTGCTGAATGCCTCTGAGGTCCCTGCTAAACTGGGCTGATCAGCCTTCTTCGACGGCATGGCCGGAGGCTTCGCCAGCTGAAAATCCTACAGGAAGACAGAGACTGGTCAGCAAGGTTAACATTGAAAGTGTGCGCGATCAATTAGTGACCTTTGTTTTAGGTTACTGTCCAAATCACTGCCTGTTTCGCAGCCTTTTATTGTGAAAACACCACCAGACTGGGGAAATACGTTCTCTCATATATGAGATTTTAAAAGTGAAAAATTCTAGTATGAATGTGTATGTATTTACACTACAGATTAGTTGAATCCTAATCCTAATGAAAATGTGCATTTTGGATGTGTTTGTATGTGGCCTAACTATGTGAACCAGTCACTTCATGGTTTAGGCTTTAAAGGGTTAAATGAAGATAATTTGCTCAACATAGCTAAAATGATCAAATACAGCCCAAATATGTATGACTGTCCAGTTGTACTTAAATGTCCCACTTTTATGGCTCTTTGCATCCTTTGCATCTTTGCATGCTTGTTTTAGTCTTACCCAAACAATTAAAAACTGGTCCCAGACATAGTGCAATTTTAACAGCTCTAACAAAATACTTAAATTAGAAAAATCAACCGTGATTCATTATTCAAGTCGCAAAGACTAATATTTAGGGTTTTTTTTAAATTTTGAATTGGACTATGACCACTATTTGTAAAAATCTTCTCTGTGTTTATCAGTTCCCCACCTTGAACATCTCCTTTCCCATCTTCTTTCCTCTCTCCCCATGCTGTGGACTCGAAGATGCTGAAGGGGAAGGAGCTGAAGCGCTGGCTCCAGTGCTTGAATGGCTCTCGCCGGCTGGAGTCACAGTCGTGACGGGGGTGAGAGTCTGGAACATGGCGGCGGGCAGGGTGCCCACAGGCTGGGCTGGGAGGTAGGCTGTGGGGGGGAAGGCTCCTGCTGCCATGGCTGCCCACTGCTGCTGGGTGGCAGGGAAGATGTTGGCCTGGCCCCAGATGAGAGGCTGGCCACCTGGCAGCACCTGGGCTACTGGGCCTAGAGGAGACTGGACCCCGAAGGCCAGCGGAGTCTGGGCAGCAAAAGCCTGCTGGGACCAGTGGCCAGGAGGTACTGCTCCCATTGTCACATAACCTGGTTGTGAGTGGATTGAGATAAGTTACTTATTTATTTTTTCTCCGCCATTTTAAGAAAGTAAGAAAAGAAGACAAAAGAGAAAGTGATTAGAATATCCACAGTGCATAGCCTGCTTTTCTACACACAAACCTGCACATGCATCACCAGAGATTGCTGCCCTACTTTTGCCCGTGGCTAATGCAGTGTCTCTTAATGGTCATGGTGAACTATTATAATTACCTCCAGAATGAGGCAGAGTCATTATGAAAAGGCAGAACTCAACACACTCATTAAAATCACTCAGACTCATCAGTAAAAGCTGTTTCGTATTTCACACTCACTAGTCTCCTGTTTCTAGTCTCTGCTTGCTAACTACAGTGGAGAAAGTTGACATTTAACCTTGGCTGCTCTGACACATGCACAGAGAAAAGAAAAGAGGAGGCAAACAGAGGTGATGAGGGGAGTAAATAAAGAGATGCAAAACCTTCATACCAATTTCTAAATACACAGTAGCCCTGTGCACAAAGAAGTCTTCACTACAATCATCGCGGCATGTTTTATTACTTTCCCCCCGTCTGACGCAGTTGGCTCAGTCACAAGTAAATCAGCAGCATCTGAGGTAGCGGGATAATAATGCTTTTCATATTCAACACACAACCAATGCCACCTTTTCTCCTTTTTCTCTCGTCTACATTTCGATTCTATTCCATCGCTCTATATTTATTTCAGCACAACCCCTTTTCTTCTCTTCTTCAGATGCCCCCTGCATCTGAAGAAGTTTGCCTTCATGTCTCCAGTTTGCCTTCATGTCTCTCCTGCTGAGCTTGTTTCCCACTGGCTTGTAGCAGCCTTGTATTTAAGCAGAAAGTAAACAAGGTCTTACCTGAGGGCACAGACGCAGGATTGAAGGGAGCAAACAGTTCCGTGGGAGGCTGCAAGCCCTGTGAGGGGTCCAGGGTGTTGGCTGGAGAGGCGGGAGTCTGTGCAGGTTGTGGTTGGAGGTCAGGTGGACAACGAAAAGGAGACAACTCAGTGGAGATGCCGGTATTATTTTAAAGATGTAAATCACAGACTGTGTATGTATAACGGCTACTCACAGATGGAGAGGTGATGTCAGGAGGCGTAGACATGTCTCCAAAAATTTCTAATTGGTTGATATTCTGAGAATTAGAGAAAGCGTATAATAGCAGTCAGGCACAATCAGAGGAATATTAAACAACATGCAATTTCTGAATCGCTTTACATACCAGTGCAACGTGCATCATACACCGCATGCAACGCAACATTAGCTCGGTATGTTAGGGTTACCTACCGGAGGACTGTGGCAGCAACAGAAGAGGTAAAAGAGGGGTGTGGAGAGATGGGATAATGAGATGAAATGATTGATTATGATGGCATACCTACCAGGAGTTATCACAATCTTTGTCATCTGCTTCAGATAAAGATTCTTTCCATCAGTGGATCTAAAAGCAGACTACCACACCCTCTAGTATCATTACTGTAGCAGTGTCATCTTTTGGACAAGTCATTAATGTTTCCTTCTTGTGGAAGATATGTGGTATGTCCCAGAGGGAATAACTATCTGAGACAGCAGCCTTTGTATTCAATCCGGATTGGTTCTGTACCGCTCTGTTTCCTTTCACAGTTCCCTCATGATCCTTCACTTTAGTATCTGCCTCTTTTTTTTGCACATTATTAATATCTTTAGGCTGGTGGCAAGTGAAGGATAGTCTATTTTTAGTTGATAAAGGAATTTAAGCCATGAACACATGGTCAGAGATTAGCATAAATCA
The DNA here is from genome assembly GCA_015106755.1 of Etia nguti. NCBI lineage: Eukaryota > Metazoa > Chordata > Actinopteri > Cichliformes > Cichlidae > Etia > Etia nguti. Next base: position 16,101 of record VUQG01007796.1, read on the forward strand.
TGGACGCAGATAAATTCTTTAGCGATAATGAATGTTCTTAGAATATCTTCCCTTTTGTTCACTCTCGGGGGTCACGCATAGACCACAAAATTCTTTTTACATGTATCAGAAAATGGATCTGTGAGCATGGTGTTTTACATTATGAGTCTAGAAGGCTTTTTTTACTAAGAGGCATAGGAAGTTGTAATATATACTATTGCTGCAGCAGAGTTTAGCAAAGCAGACAAAATGGAATCAACAAGATAAGCCAGATATCCAAGATAGACAAAATAGTGCATTCACAGGCACCGATAAAAGGATGTCCACTCACAGAACACAGTTTTTCTAACTTTACAATAAATTTCCTCTGGGATTCATCAATGAATCATTTGTCAGTGACACAGAGCCCGTGCTAATGTTCTTTAATCTGAAACCACATGCATGGGGAAAATGTACTGCAGAGTGTTCAAACAGCACAGGAAGTTGAATATTTATAGACTTTCTGTCCAGTTTCCATTCGCTCAATATTCTTCACGTGTGCGGTGGCGGGGTGGTGAGGTCAGGTTGCTGTGATTATCATAGTGTTATGAATGCTTTATTAATGTGCTCTGAGAGGCAGTGCTAGTGTGTCCGCAGCCGCGATGACCGCTGCTGTCTGCTAACCCTGCTGACCCCCACACCAGTTCTCTGACAGACACTCTGACCTTTACGTCTACTCCGCCCTTAAAGGACCTCCGCTCCGAGCTAAGTGAGAGTTTTTCCTCTCTATTATATTGGCTTGTCCTCTCTCACACATGGACAACACGCCGGCGTGAATGTATGGGTTCACCCATGCGGCTCTTGACTTTACTCCTCTCTGAACCTGGTTACTATGGCAACAACATGGTCGCATGTTTTATTCATAAATGACAGAGGTTAAGAGTTGGGGTCACTTATGACTACAGAAGAACAAAGTTGGAGGTACAGACGAGGATGCGAACACCAAAGATCATCTGAGGACGTGACTAAAGAGTAGTTCGCGGCAACTAATGCTCAGGACAGTATGTTCCCTGTTTAGAGCTTTGAACACTGCATTAGTTTGAACTACAAAGTGTATGTTAGTATACTGTAACACCTTACCTGAGTCACCATATCCAGGTCTAAGTCTATCAGGTGTGCCCCTGACTGCTGCTGCTGCTGCGGCTGCTGTTCAGTTTGTTCTTGGTGAAGGGGTTGTTCATGAGAATGATGATGTTGATGATGGTGCTGGTGATGGTGGTGGGTTTTTTTTTTATGTCCATTCTGCAATCACAACCCCAGTGTTAGATGGCAGGTGGGATGAAAATGTTCTCACACACAAACATGTTAGTTATCTTTCATACACGCTGAGAGAAAGAGGAGGACAGAGTGAGGTGGAATGAGTCTCTTTAAAGCGAGGAACATGATGGATTGCAGGTGTTCTAGTGATGCACACATACACACAGAGTCACAGAACAGTGTTCTTCTTGCCTGACTTAGAGACCAAGTGAAGATTTAAAGAGGTTTAAAGATCATCCCTACCTTTTGTCTAAACTACAGCACTGAGCTGGGGTTTAAACCCTATTTGTGTTTCTGCAAAAGCTGCTCCCATGTGTCAGCAACCACAGTGTGAGACTGACAAGCAGGCAGGCATAGAAAACAGAGCTGGTTTAACTAACATGCTTCATGTGAGAGCACAGTGAGGGAGTACATAATTGGAAAAAGCCCATTTGCCATTAAACCACTATAGCCGGGGAAAAGAAGACATGTGAAAGGGTCATACCAACACACTACTCCCATGTATTTTGCGCTCCAATCTGATTGTACAAAACAACTTCCAACATTTTGTAGGCTACAGCACAGCGATGGGCTTTGGTGGTCCTTTCACCAACACTGGCACTAAAAAATGACTTCAGATTGGTCTGGCAAAGCTTTAGTATTCACTGAATGACAGCAATAGTGAATGTATTATTTTCGTTGCAGGAAAGCATGAGGCATGGCCATCATTAGTTGACAGTGAAAAGAACAATAACAGACTGCTCAATACTAACCACATTAATTTTTTTGACTCTAAGCTTGAATCTAAGCTCATATTGGTTGATTGAATCCATCAGATTCTTTTGGATGGGTGGAGCATATTTTAAATCATGCAGGATCTGCTGTGTTCATCACTTAAAGCTCCACTCTGCTGCTGCCTATTTCTCTGCATCTTTCTTCCATCACTTTCCCTGTCTGACCAACCCTCTCTCTCTTTTGCCCTGCCAATTATCCCTCTGCGCCCATTATACACTCTCGCCATCTCTTTGCCTGGCCCTTTATCTTTATCAGTACTGCCGCCACCTATCAATTAGCCGTCTCTAGGGAAACAGTAATTACCTGTGCACATGTGTTCTGCATACAATTAACGCATCCCCTTTAATTAACACCACCTTGCTGATCCCCTGCCGTGTGACTGATCACATTGGCACGCACCAAAAAAAACCCTGCTGACCTGCCACAAGCAAAGGCGCACACATACAACGAGACTCATAACACAACCGGACACACAATGGATAACAATAACTCATTTTTAGAGCTCTTTTTCTCCCTTTCTGTCTCACAGGCCACCACACACACAAACACACACATCTAAATTTATAGAGGCCGACAAATATGTATGCCAGTATCAGTTATATGGTGATATATAAATAAAGAAGACAAAGAAGAAACACCCATCAACCGTGTTATGAGTGTTGCCGTTGGATAGTTTGTCCATGATCTTCCCTGTTGGGAACACTTGTTCCGAATGCCACAAAAACAAGCTGATCTGAGCAGATTTGGGCTCGTAAATAAATACCCAATTTTATAGCAGAAATAAACACGTTCACAGCCTTCTACTTCTGGTTTCTATCACTCATTTCCCCCTTCATAATAACTGTACTGAGGGAGATGTAGTGCAATTACCTAACAAATAATATGCCTTTCTGTGTGCTTAATATACAAACAGCTCATGCACAAAGTCTGCACTTCAGTTTTGTTAAGAGCAATATTGTGGTTTCTTAATAAGTCACTAAGTAATCACTTGTCCATCTTTTATATGCAGTCTACAGTCATATTCTATTAAGGTAGTACAGTGTTTGAGTTGGCTTGATGTGTGGTGGAAATACACTGACCTCTGCATGTGAACTCTAAGGTGTTGAGGGCTTCTGTTGATTCAACAGACTCTCTCAGGTCCCAGAGGGTCAAGGGCTCAGTAGATTGGAATCGCTTTATGTGTGTGCGTGCGTGTGTGTGTGTTTTATTGATTTGCCATCATTTAAGACGGTGACAGATTAAACAAGAGAAGAGACCGCTTTAGACAGGAGGTCACATTTCAGCCGATGAGATCATTTCATCTAGGTGCAGTGTGTACTTCGATGTCATGTTGCACTGTTGTCTACTGTCAGTCCCTCCGAGAGGTCAGTGAATTTCTATTGTCAATAAAATAAATATTGAACCCACTACAAATGACAAACCTGCTGCTGTGTTTGGTCACTCAGCTACCAACATTTCTGCTATAGACAGCAGAATAAGAAGATTACATCCTAATATCTGTGTTCACACATTATTTCAACTTTTTTAGCAACACTGAAAACCAAGCTGTCACTCCATATAACCATAAAATTTCCCTTAAATTCTCACTGTAATAACTCAGTTCAATACTACAATAAATGTGATTAAATTAAGTCTGTAATTAGCTAAATTCCCCATATTTAGTTTCAACTGAGCTATTTTAGCAGCACTTTGATGACATTTGATGATCTGCTCCACCCCTATTTACCAAACTGGATCTTTAGATCCACAGGTAGGTCTTTTTGTGATTCCACGTACCCGTCTAAAAACTAAGGGGGACTGTAAATTCCAAACCTGTGGAACAGCTTACTTCTCTCAAATCGCACCCTTGTCTCTGTGGCATCCTTTAAAAAAAATCAGGTTTTTGTGTTGTGTTACTTGATTCAGGTGGGTTCATTTTGACTGTGTTTTTAACACCTTAATGTCTTAAAAGTGCTGTATAAATAAACCTTACTTGGACATCAGGAGTGTGGTTATATTTACAATACGATAAGATGGCTGCAGTTTGACATCTGGTGTCAAACTGCTGACTGAAGAGCAACATGCTTGAAACATTTAATCCACAGAGAGATCAGCGCAGCAGCAATTTTCAACCCTCTGATGCCTGGATTTTATTTTTAATTTAAATGAAAGTATCTGCAAATTACCCTACAAGTTGTCTGCCACAAAGGAAATTTAAAAAAAATTCTCTGGTCCATTTATATTTCTGTGATCTACGCTCACATTCTGACTGACTGGGAAGCAGAAAAGACTTGAATCTGCTTTATTTAAACCACAATGGACTGACTAGCCCAATTGGTTGCACAACAAGAGAGAAATATTGGATTTGTTCACGTTCAGACACCTGCCAACACAAAGGCAATCCAAATAACAGCATGTGTTGTGGGCTGGGTGAGGAGAGAACAGAAATACTATGGTGCCTGTAAGCTTCTTACTAAATCTGGGGATAATATGCAGCCAGAAAACTGCGAGACTGATTTCCAGACTACCAAAATTCATAGAGTGGGATCGTCACTGCCAGTAGTGACGTTGAGGAGTCCAGTTTAGCGATCTTTTACAGCAATGGAATACACAAAGAGATTGCAGGCACTGGCAGTAAGCTCTACAAAATAATTATAGCTAAATGGGAGTGTGTGTTCAAATAATATAAGCTCAAACACTCATAAACCAAAACACACACCAGCAGATCAACAGCTTGATTATTGTGAGTGTGAAGATTTTAGTAGATTAAATCAGGCAGCAATATAACTACCATCTTTATGGGCAGATAAAGAGCAGCTGAGTTATAGCACAGCCTGACAGTGGTCAAGGTCATCTTTCATTATAACTACCGCCAATGTGAACAGAGGCTTGCATGTACACACGCAAACAGGAATACAGATTTCCACTGCAAACATTCATTCAAAAGGCACAGACAGGGTGAAAAACTGCTCAACAAAGCTCAAGTAAATTTTTAAATATATGATGTCATGCACATTTACAGTCAGACGCAATTACATAATTTTAACGAAAATATAACAGTGTTCAGTGCAGTCTGCGATAACGTCATGCAAGCTTCATGACTGGCCAAACCACAGCCAAGCATGCTTAACTGAGAAAGCTGACATGACACAAACATCCAAACACACAAATTATCCCAGTTAACCATGAGGAGCAGGCACCACGGGGCACGAGGAGAACGGCACCACCATATCTGCAGCACAAGCAGTACAATAGCACAGCACACTGCATGAGGCACTGGATCCCAGCAAACCTCTCAGGGGAAAATTAGACATACTGATCACTGTGCGGGAGATATATTAAAAGGAAGTAGAATAAATGCGAAATTAGAGCTTCCACATGACTGCATAATGGGCGAGCACTGAGGCAGGCTTTCCACGTGAGTAACACGTGGGACAGCTGAGAGGTTTGTCTGAGAGGGGGAGGCAGGCTGAGGGGGGTGGGAGGTCGGACACGGGCATACACACGGTCACTCACTGGGTGTCGCTTTGGGACGTCATAGACCCCTTCCTTCTGCTGACTGGTGGGAACCTATACGATCGATCAATAGATTCAGAGAACAGCCAAGAGAGCCCGTTACCTCTGGAGTAATTAAGCAGTAAAACTTTACACTTCATCACTGTTCCAGCACTGCGACAAACTGGATGCCAACACAAAACCCTGGAACCTGCCTCTCCTGGCATCATATCAATCACTAGTAAAGTGTGTGTGTGTGTGTGTGTGTGTGTGTGTGCAGGGATAATCAGAATTAAAATCTTTTGAGTGAGAACTCATCTACTAGGTTAATCAGAAGACTATCAGCCTGTGGTGATGGTCTCGCTCTCTCTCTCTAATAAAGAATGGATAAGGCAGCTTATCACATCCACAGACATGTAATAACTCACATTGTCACACACATGGAGACATGTAATATTTCTATGTCACACAGTCAGATAGATCTGAGTCTGTGTGTAATGAGAAGAAACAATGAGCAGTGATAGCAAAATGCTGATATGTATGAATCCTGAGATTCCTATGGTTTGATTTCTCCTACAGTGACACAAGGCTTGAAACAAAGTTGTATTCTTCCCCATCTGGATGTGCTCTAATCAGAGTGGTAAATGAAAAACAAAAAATAGCACAGAGGAAAAATGTGGATATCTATCTAGCACAGCCTGTCCCATTCTTTCTCCTCCTTTCAATGCCTTGTTTACTTCTTTCACATGTTTATTTCCAGAAGCTGCCATCTTTATTCATACATTAGTTCCTCTGTGGCTGGAGGCTGGCTGAGCCGCACGTTTTTTACGCATGATGTGTGTGTGGGGGTTTGTTTGTACGTGTATTTGTTTGCGTATGATTGTGCACGCGCCAGCGCTCCCTCTATTTCAATCCATTTTATTTAAAGATCAAACGAGAGGCTGGTGATTAATCTTTCTTTCCCCCGCTTTCTTTCATCTTCTTGGGAAAAGAGGGAGGGGAGGAGAGAAAAAGAGGAGGGGTCTTCCTTCCACACACACCAGGAATAACCTCCACATCCCCTCCACGCACACCCAACCCTCCCCCTCTTTATCCCTCGGAGGTCTACCCACATCTCTGAGGAGTGCACCCAGAGAAAGCCTCATCTCCCAGGAGTAGCTAGCTTTAGCTATCAGGGCCCTCTGGAGAGTGTTGGCTGGTTGTTTGCCTCAGATTCTTAAAGCCTTTATTTCCTGTATCTACAATTGCTGTTTTCATGTGTAAAAACGGCAATTAATTCTATGAGCAGGCCACAGTATATTTATCCCATTAAAGAGTAATGCAGCTTGTACCGATTGGACAGTAAATAAGTGATTAAATCTCTGTAGCTTAAACGCTTTTAGGAACTCCCTGTCAGCAGATTAACCACAGCAACTGTAGTTTAAAGCTACATAAGACACAAGCAAACAAGATGAGCTTGTGGGTACCTGATAAATGCTCTCTTCTGATTGGTCACGGATGGGCTCGTGTCCCGCCTCAAACACAATGTACTACAACATCAGCAGCACAGGAAAGAGAGGGGTAAAAAAGAAGCAGGAGGGAAATTGGAAGATAAAGAAATTGAGAGAAAAGAAGTGAAAACTGCAGAGGTGATTAGTCAAACAGCATTGTCAATAGGTTCTCATTAAAAAGCAGTTGAAGAAGAGATCCCAGTGACACACGGAGGAGGCTTTAAGCAGTAATAAATACCCAGAGCAACTGAGAAAACAAACACATCTCTCAGCTAATCATGCACCCACAGCTACAGACTCATGAACACACAGATATGAGTGTCTCCTACTGGCTCTTTGTATACATCTGCAAACCCTCTAAACAGCGTGTGTTGTGCTTATTACGAAGATCTACCCAAACAGGAGCTGTCTCCCCACAGTGCACACACAGAGGAGCAAGCTGACTGGCTAGAAATGCAGCAGGTGACAGCAGCAATGGGATTGGTCAAGAAGTTACCTGGTAGACAGGGTCCTCCAGATCCTCCTCCAGTATTGTCTGCGGATGAGCGGCGGCAGCAGGAAAGAGAGGGAGAGATCAAACGGGGAGGAGAGAGGAGCAGGGGTGAGAAGACAGAAGAGAGGGAAGAGGCGGAGAGTTAAGCCGGTGAAGTAGAGAGAGTAGGCGGAAAGCACAGCGAGACATAGCGGCTTCCCAGCATTCAGATAATCATTTGGCAATCATCAGAGAGAGAGCGAGACAGAGAGATAAAGAGAAAATTAAACAGGAGACGTACAGAAGACAGAACAGAGGAAGGTGAAATAAGCACAATGGGCAGATGGTACCACTGATGAAACCTGAAAGTGGGTGCTCCGTATGTTATTCTTTGATGTTTTTTTTAAGTCTTACCTGACTCATCTGTCAAGAGTCTCTCACGTGAACCTCATCATACTTATGGCAGATGATTAAGGAAATTGTTTAAAAGAAAAAAATACCAGAGAGTTGAAAAGAGTACCTGGTACACCGCCTGCTCACACTGCTTGTCTTTTTGGGCCTTCTTCTCCCTCTCCTCTCTCTGCTTTATGTCATAGATGAGCTGGAACAAGTCCCGGAGGTCCAGAATCACAGGTTCAGCCTAGGACAAGGACACATTATCCAACCATTAACACAGACTCACACATTAACAGGAGCACAACACCGATCAGAACTCAAGAACTGCAGCAGTAATGTTCATTCTAGTTATGTGGTGATTAATCTACCTGCCCAACTTCACGACAGGAGTTTAAGGCCATGATCAGACTGACATGAACGGTGCGGAAAAAGAGACCACCTCATTCATTTTAATGATGCAGAGGCCTCAGGCCAAAACATTTAATCTGCCCCATCTCACTGTCACTTTATCGCACACCCTGCTGCAAATTCTAACAAGTGCACGTTTCTGTTCAATATATTTAGTAAATTCTGACTTTTAAGACAAGGAATACAGCTCCAGAAAGTCGATTCTGATCATTACCCTTGCAAGTTTTTCAGATTTGCATTTGCAATTTGACAATGGAATTCAAACATGCACAGAGAAGAGGCCTCTTCTGTGTCTCTACTGAGCTTTCCTTTTGAGTTATGAAGCTTTCTGTGAAGATTGTGTGTTTGACATAACCCATTAAGAGACCCTGATCGCTGTCTCTGACCCAAACACAGAACAGCTGTTTCTGGAGTAAAAGGTGGAAGAAAGCACATCGGTCAGGAGTGTGACCAAGAGCATGTTCTGCTTTTTACCTTCACAGAGTTGTGCACTCTGAAGTAATCCTCCAGATTGAGGCTCTACAGTAATGTCTTGAACCATGTGAGGGACAACATTTGCTGGAAACACCTGAATTGTGGTGCCAACTAATTAGATATGGTTCCCCAAGACTTATCAAAGGACCACCACTTTGAGACACTAGAGGATATCCAATATGCATTGCAGGAAAACAAGCACAACTGGTTAGAACAGGACCATAGAGTGATTTAACCTAGAAGGGGAAGTCATCTAAGATAAAATCAGGTTTCTTTGCAATTTACAGACAGAGTCATCCAACATTTTAAATGCTCCTTGTAAATTTCATTTGTAATTCTGTAGATACATAGTAGAGATTTAAAAAAAAAAAGAATATGCATTAGAAACTGCTGTACAGGATCTGACAAGTTTCCATTCTCAAAGATGTATTAACACAAAGTGCTCTTCTTTGATTATACTTCATCTTCTGCCTACAGAAAGCTGATCCAACAGAATACACCCTCATAATTTAAATTGCCAAAATAAAATTGTAACAGAGAACAGACAAATTCACTAGCTTTTCAGAAATCTATTCACTATAAAAATAAGAAAAAATGTAATTTAATTTTATTCATACAGCGCCAAATCACAACAACAGTCACTAGTGCTGTGGGATACGGCAGATTTTAGTATCGATCCGATACCAAGTAAACCAAGCGCTGATATCAATACCGATACTTTTAACCTATAAAGGCAGCTTATGTTGGGGAGACAGTGTGTCATGACTTAAGAGATGGCTCATCACCATTAACTCACTCGGATTTTTACGTTCTATAATACTTAGCTATCACAACAAAACTCATCTTCCAGCTTTTCATGTATTTTGAAACTGGGTTTGTTGGAGACCTGGAATGCTAATGTGCCTGTCTCTAAAGCTTTTTGGGTCAAATTCTGTTGTTTGACATTTTTCATAGTGCATGTTTGAGGTATATTTTTTCCCCAAAAATCTATTAATTTAATACAATTCAGTGGGCTACATGCTGAACTTAAGGGGACAGAAACAAAGTATCGATCCTATTTGGCTAGTATCTATCCGATACCAATATCGACAGTGTCGATCGACACTATCAATACTTGTATCGATCCGCCCACCTCTAACAGTCGCTTCAAGGCGCTTTATATTGTAAGGTGGACCCTACAATAATACAACAGAGTCAAAACCTCAACAGTAATATGACCCGCTATGAGCAAGGGCTTTGGCGACAGTGGGAAGGATGCCAAAAATTTCAAAGTCTTTTTTTCTGTGCCACTTCAAGTAATTAAACACTGACCTTGAGGCGTAAGTGACGTAACTCAGAACACGTAACTAAGTTTAAGACATTGCTTTCTGCACACTTTCATGGAAACGGGCAGGCAGTGAGCACAGTCACTGCATGATCTATTGCTTCACGCAGCAAAAATTGTAGCCTTGTGTTACCTTTGTACCTCTCACCTTGAATGAACAAAAGTGGTGACAACAAACCAGCGAGATGACTCACAACCTATAACTACTGTCACAGCACAATAACAAAGAGTCTTATAGTACAACGGTCTTCCAAACCTAATCAATTATTGACTGGAGCTATGCGAAGTGCAACCAGAGTTCATAGACTGAATGCTGTGCAAAATGTAGTTCTATTTTAGTGTTGGCTTTCTGCAAGATATTCTGAGCCGAATAAGGCACATGACGTACACGCTGGGGTAAACTTCACTCCTGCTGAGCCAACACTGAAACATACTGTCACTCTTTTAAATTCAGATCCGTTTTACTTTTGACAATACGTACTCTAATCCTCAACTTCTCTTGTGATTTCCCTCCCATTCTTTTTTTGCTCTTTCTCGATCAAAACCTCTAGGTATGAAAAGAGAGTGAGCAGAGAAAAGCATTGAATTCTAAAAGTGCTAATGCAGAAAACTTTGAGGAGGAGTGGCCTGCTCATAGGACCAGAGAGATGAGATAACCTCAGTTCAGCACAGATGACTAATTCATAGCCTACGGCAAACCTGATAAATGATTCTAACAAAAAGTAACGATAAAGACTTTTACTGCAGACACAGTTCTAATAAAATCTGCCCAGATCAGGATTTTAGAGCAGAAGATGAGTCTCCAATTCTACTAAATATTAATGCAAGAGATTCAGTCTCATTGCCAAAATTAAATTCTGCTGTTGGTTGTTAGCGGAATATCTTGAGGATATTCCTGAACGTATTTCTTAGTGCACTGATTTTTTTTAAACCTGTCTTGTCTGAATTACATTCAATTAGCGATTTCTTAAATTTCTGTTGTATGAATTTCAGGAAATCGTTAAATCTGGAAGTCATTTTGAAAACCTTTGAAAGAATTTGCATGAGGAAGCATGTGCATTACAAAAATGATCACAAAATAAAAATGAGGATGTGTAAAAGTGGACTACTTAGAGAAAAAGACTCACAAATAATCATGTTGTTAACATTGTCTAAAACATTTCTATGGGCTCAAAATAAAGGATTTACTGGCTACATCTGTTACTGTGTCTTAAATAATGTAATACATTAAACTACATTTGAACTCTCTGTAGCCTCTCTACAAATTGGAACCTAGGTTTTGTAAACAACAGAGCTAGTCATACTAATTACAGCTGCAACCTTTCTAGAAAGTTATAACAATGACTGACCATCCTCTCTTCACAATTAGAGTCTTGCTATCTTCACTAAAACTGGCTAAATAAAACATGTCTTTCTTGTGCTGAGACTTTGATTTGAGTGGTAAGCCAATTACTTTTGAATGCGACCTTAAATTGGCCTGTTCGGAACATCTTTAAGTCTTAGTCTTCATGACAACAGAGACACTTTGTTAATTCACATCAAAGCAGTTACTTTCCAATTACAGCCTCGGTCATGAGCTCTGTGCCTCCATCCCTCTTATTGTCTGCTCCACAACTAATAGTCTGAGTGTTAGTAATGGCTGGTTCAAATCCTGAAAATGGAAGTAAAATATAATTATGACCTTTCCTCAGGCACACATCAGGCAAAAGGCAGCTTAGCTGACAGATGAGAACTTACCGTTGTGCTTCACTGTTATGCAGGGTAACATTTTCTGAACAACTGTTTTTTTTTAATGGAAATGTGGCTGCTGTATTTGTGAGTGCAGACTGGCGCATATCTGTCTCAGTCAAAGAGCCACGGTTCATGGCCCTAGGAGGATGGATATGCCATTAGAGCTGGTGACACACACTCAAACCCTCATCGACTCACTATGGGAAATCAATATGGCTACAGAGAGAGCCAGCTGAATCCAGACGAAACAAGCCAGGCGCATACAACAACAGCAGCAACAATCATAAAAGGTCTGAAAGAAGTACTCAATATTATATAGAGTATGCCGACGCAGAACCGAAGCTGCGCTGTTCTGGACACACAAAACCTAAAGCTGCAGATCTACTCGGTAAACAGTCTGTTTGATGAACAGCACAAAGCGACATGAGCTGGTATTCAAGGATCCTTATCTAAATGTCAAGAGGTTCATGTTACTGAGAAAAGAGCCTGATGAATCATAAATGAACCTAAACACAAAGAGAGCTGGGCTACACAACATGTTTTAGTGTCGTTGGATGAAAAATCCATAAAATACCATATTGTTATTCAAGCGGGGTGAGAGGAAACTATACTGAACATCCTCTGGGCTCTGTTTTCAGTTTTAGAAAATCTAAATCATGATCGTAGACCAACAATTAAGGAGCGTCAAAGACTTCAAGCTATAACAGTGCAAGTAGGACTGTAACATCAGCACTGGCCAGCATCACTTATTTAGTATGTTTAGATATTTCCAAATGTAAATGTTGGAAGAGCTCAGAAAAAAGGAAAGTGATGGTGAAGGTGAAAGGTGGGGTTTGGGTTCATTTTCTGCTTATTGGACTGAATGTACATAAATACTAACCGACTGCGCGGTTTTGATAGCCACAAAGCGGTGGTTCCCTTCTTTTCCGCAGACATAGCCAAAGGCTCGGTGGTCCGTGATGTCCTTGGCAATGTAAGAGATCTCATGGACAGCATGGTGGTGTTGGAGGACCTGTAGCAGGGAATGACATAATGATACAGATGAGCTTTAAACTGTAAAGGTGCAAACAAAAAACAGTATGTTTTTACCCTGCATTTACATATATATGTTTTAAAAACACACAAGAAGCAAACTGACTCTACATCTTTATAAAAAGCCAGTGTATTTATTCTTTGCTAACAATTAAACTGTCTGCTCCAAACCAGTAACTTGAATCAATGTCATCTTTAAAAAAAAACTTTTACCAGAAAGTTAGGATGAACTCATCTATACTTCCAAAAACATGTGGGAAGCATAATCATCTCATGTAAACCCCCTTAAGTATATACTCACAAAAACACACAGTCACACAGAGACCTTGTATTCTACATTAAATTGTTTCTAGCTCCCCTGCCCTCTCTAGTTTAGTCTGGGTGGGGAGTGCCAAGCTGGCACTGCCTGTGCCCCGTGGCAGATGGCACTGTTTTTCCCGAGGACAGAGGGGGGGATCAGTGACAATCACAGCTCGGCAAGCTGTCGACTTGATCACTTCATCTGTGCCCTCACTCACAACACGCACAAACACAAACACACGCTCACAATTCACAGCATAATATGCAATAGCCCCTCTGTTAGTCACACTAAATGTCTGCTTTGTTGTTATTGTCTATGCCAGATGCATGCTGGGAGCAGAAACACAGAGTCAACATAATAACCCAGTAGCCCTTGAGTGCATGCTAGGGGTTGGAGCCTTATACATCAGAGGCTAAACACACACATCTGCTCTCTCTGAAGCTCCTCCAGAAGTACGACATGGCAGAGTAGAGTGACACTATTATAACATGGGACCTATGACACACAAACACACACAGAGAGACACCAACCACCTCAGCAGAAACAGATAATCATTCTGTGAGTCATGTCTTCTAAATTTAATAATTGGAGTAATGATTATTATTATCACCTCTGATTGACCTGAAATTGGCAGCTAAGGATGTGCATGTGCACACACTCACAAAGAAACAGGCACAAATGAAGACACACGCACACACACACACATGCATGCACGCACACACACACACAGCTCATTTGCAGAGGTTATTGAATTATCTCTGGGTGGGTGGTGAGGTGACAAAGAGGGACTCTGATTCAAAGAGAGCAGAGAATTAAATGACTGCATAAATTCAATTGCTTCACTTTGTCTTGGTAGCAAGTAGAACTTAGACAGTAGAAAAATACATATAATCAATACCAGCTTTTTTAATAAAAAGCTGAGAATGTTCACAAAAGCTTTGGTCTAATTGACGTCACTTTTTTAGCATCAAAAACACATTTCTGACCTCCCTTTCCAGTTTTAGGTTCTCGGTGTGCTTGACATCTAGGACAAGTACAAAGGTGAAACTGCCACCTTCCAGAAGAATTCTAGTGAAACGGGTAGATTCAATAAGTTATGATGAAGTAGCGGACCTCGGTTCTATCTGCCATATCTGCCAAACCCTAATTAGAGTAAAAAAAATTAAATCAAAAGTCTACTCACAAAGGTAAAAAAAGTTAACATGCTGGTCGTGGAAGGAAATGACCAAAATCAAGGTTGTGGGATTTGTTTCAAATTGAACTTTGCACATATAATTTAAAATTTTGTCAAAACACCACTGAAGCTCCAAAACTAGTGATGGAAATATTCAACACTTGACTTCACTTCATGAGACATTCATGCCCACAAGACTGTTACCAGCATTTTTTAGGGTGGTTTGAATGTTTGTGTAGTGCTAGGAAAAAAAGGTAGAAAAAAGCTTATTTCCCAGGTTGTATATTAAGCCCGACTCATACTGATAATCTGCGTTTTAAAAATCTGATATATCGACCGACATTTTTGTCTACAAACAAATAGATTAGATCTCTAACACTTGTTATGTGTAGTTACTTGTGAGTCCTTACTAAGACAATGTGACAGTGCTGTTTAAAAGCATTGTTTTCTCATCACAAGTAGTTGTGGATTACTTTGTCCAATCTGCCTGACTCTGCACGGATAAGCTGGTTATGTGTTGCCAACAAGGAATGTTCAAACTGTCCTCTGGTGGATAAATTACATAACGTGTGTTTCTCCCATTTCTTCAATTTTTCATTTTCATCTATCGGCTAATATACTGGAAATGGCTGATGTCAACTGATATTTTGGACACGGCCTGCTTTAGTTGGATATAGATCCTCAAACACTGTGTAAAAACAGGTGGATTCAAAGAGTTGACACTGGGTCTGAGGTCTGCTTTTCGCTCTCGTGCTGTTGATGTGCTGTACCAGTCTCACAATCTTTCACACACAGCGTCGGTGTCTCTGAGGGACTGTGGACAGCATGCCCTTCAGCAGTTGCTGGCCACTGAACCAAGATATTCCTTGTTATTCTGGGAGTGAAGAGGGGAAACAGCAGGATACTGTCTGTCTAATATCCCCGATCGTCACATCTCTCTCCTGGAGGGGAGACATCATCAAAGGGCCTGTGGAGGCCATCCAGCCTTAAGCCAGTAGGAACAACATGATGGGAGATTAGCAGTTAAACTTAAAGATTTAATTAGCTTTTTTATCAGATTCAGAGCAGGTCTGGTCATTTAACCCAGGTTTCTTTATTTCTTGCTTTTATTCTGTAATATACGTGTGTGAAACAATATTTGAACTGAATTAAACCTGGAATTTACTCCATTAGCTTGTTTATATAGATTAAAGTAGCACACTTTTTACTTTTTGAGTGTATTTTTAGAGAAAGGCCATTACTTTTACTTTGTTAGACATTAATCACGGTGAGCTATGGCCTTTCTGACTTGGGTTAGCATAGTCTGAGACACATGCATGCTGGGTTAACTGGTTAGTCTTAATTTGTGTGGATCTCTGCGTGTGAGTGGTTGTCTGTCTCTCTGAGCTAGCCCTGTGATGGACAGGTGCTCTACATCTCACCCTGTAACAGCTTGGGATAGGCTTCAGCTATTCCACAACCACCAAGTTGGACAAGATAATAAACTCGATGCATATAAATCATGTAACTTTTATTTATGTATTATTTTGTAAATTCAAGCACATTCTGAAGATCTGGTGCCATGTTATCTGGCCGTAGCCATGCCCCTGCACAACTCTGTTCATAATAGAATAAAGGCTGAAGCTACAGCAGGAGTTTCAAATGATCAGAGCACTTGTGGCCTCTCTGTAGGGGTGTTTAAAAAGTGCTGGCGGCTAATATTAATAAACTACAGCACAGAGTGTAGCAACCTTTCATTTGGGATCACTGGTTTAAGGTCACTACATCAGAAAAGTGTATGAATATAGAATCAAAGAAAGAAGCATGCTACTAATTTTAATACTTAATTTTAATACAGTACATCATGCATCAGCTGAAAATAATGGATAATGTAAGTGATAATTAAAGACACCATACAAAAACCTAAGATGTTTTTTTCCTCAACTAGAGGCACAGATGTGAATATAACCATATTTTATGAAACAGATTTTGAACTATCGTGCCCAAGCTGGGCATAAAAGTAAAACTAATTTGGTTAAGATATGCTCTGACAGACATAACCCCTCTAATATGCTAAAATCAGGCAAGTTATGAATTGACACTGGTTTGTGATTTGCAATGATTTACTTAGGTAAATGATAAAGTTCTCATTGTACCCATCCCTGGCCAGTGTCAATCAGGTCACATATAATCCTGAATGTGTGTAAGAATTTACTTTTTCCTAACCTTCTCCTAACGTACTTTTTAAGATTAAAGCATAAGCCTACGTGTCTACTTCTACTTTTTGCATTAGATTAAAGATAAAAAGCAGCATCCTGTGCCTACCTCTACACTGTAGATCAAGAGAGTCCACTGTTTTAAATAAAGAGAGTTTCTGCCAGATTAAAAATAATTGCATGCTTGGAATTTCTGAAATTTTGATTATCACTGGTGGTGTATATTTCTTTTAAATATTTGTTTATAATGAGCTACATTTATTATGGAAACTTGATTTAAAAAGCACATCTGCAGCGATTCTTTAAAGTTTTGGAAAATGGTTTTACATTTCCAGTGAGCATCTGAACATCACACATAAAATAAATGTATTTACATTTTAATTGTAGAAAAAAAAGAGGGATGATGACGATATAACAAATGTGATTTTCTGTCTGAATGCTTGTTTTGAATAGATTCATTGTGACATTTATAAATAGGAGCCCACTCGTAGAATATATTATTATGTAAATGTAGTATATGTTTAGCACAAATGTAGGGTATTTGTGCTTAACACAGAGACGAATCAGTACAGAAGGATGGTGGATGCGTGATATAGCTGGTGGCATATCAATGACAGCTTAAAGCACGAGTCCAGCTTATTTTCAACCAGGCTTATTTTCCATTGTGGCTCCTGCTGAGTCCTGCTAACTTTGCATTTGTGTACAACGAATGCATGAGTGAGGATAACATGCACTCTTGTATGGCCCCATTCTTAATGGTGAATTAGTTTGTAGTTACGTTTTGACTCTGGCTCCTCTCCAACAAGAAGTCAAGGACCATTTACACAGACAATGTTCAACTTCCACGTGAAAGAGTCTCGATGTGAAAATGCTGAGTTGTGTTTGACAAACAGGTGCCAGAGCTGTTGGAAAATAGAGTTCAGGGACACTGAAATTGCTTCATCAACAGACCTGTTTGCTCTTTAACCACACTGACAAGGTTTTAAGGCAACAGTGGGGAAAGATGGCTGCATACCATGTTTAAAGATGTTCGTGATAAACATCAGAGCAACAGATCTGTTTGATTTTCATTTGAGTTAATTTGCACAGAACTCTAATTGGTTCCTCACAGCCTTCCTGGTGTTTTGCCTATGGAGCAGGTTTCTTACCGCATGCTTAAAAAGGATCGAGTACCAGCCTAGGTCTATTTTCGTATTAAGACCTAAATAGAAGCGACCTGTCTAGGGAGCACCCCCCCCCTCACCTCCAGCTTCACCATGACCCTGTTGACGCCATTACCCCTTGGGCTAAATCCGAATGAAATAAAACAGTCCTTGTCATATCAAATAAATTATGCCTCTAATTGATACCACAGTTGTAATGACGGTTGGATTTGTCACACATCAGTCAGCACATGTTCATAAAGTAAATCAATTGGGGCTTAATACAGATTTTGATGGTTAAACACATCAATTTCAGCTGAAAATTCCTGTATCCCCCATTTTAGTGGGAGTCCTTTGCCACCTTGTCTCATCCTTAGTGTAAAACGATTAATGATGAAACTTTATCATTGAAAACAAGCACTGCTTAATTCACAACCACCCCCCCTCAAGGTTCATCCTATGGCCTTCTCTAATCTCTCTTTCATTCCTCTAGCCCCACCAACCAAATAATACTATAAATTGGGTAGTTCCTTGTATTCATTCAGTGGCAAAATATCTGATAAGACCCAAATTAAATTTATTGAATTGTCTGGACGCCAGTTGTTTGTAGTCTTTTCTGCCTCCAGAAAAGTTAATCTTTCTGATTTCACTCTCTGAGGAGCAGCGTGCAAACTAACAATTTCAGCCCTTCACTCATGCTAGTTTTTCATCCGCCTTGGTATTGTCCCCGTATTGAGACTTGGCCAAAGGGTTTGAAGAGAGTAGTAATGCACAAGTGTCTCTATGTGTATGCACATGTGTGTGTTTTAAGAGAGAGGCTGACAGGAAGAGACGCATGCTGGCCTGCCCTCTGTTAGATTAATGTCTCCCCTCTTATTCTCCTCCATCTCAAGCACCACCTCCCTCCATCCTGCGCGACCTTCCCTCCTCCAAGAGAGAGGCCATCCATCCATTCGTTCACCCATACATCCATCCGCCCATCTGGCTGACTGATGCACAGGAGGGGAATGAGACTGTCAAGATCCCTGAACCTCAGCAGAGTCATTCTCTCTTTCTTTCCGTCTCCCTCTCTCCCTCCCTCCTTTGCCATTAGGAGTGGTTGAAGGGCTGATAGTAAGGACAGCATATCTCTATAGTTAATATTAATGTGCAGAGACAGAGGACAAGGTCTCCCTGTAGAGAGCTTTACTTTGACATATGCTTACTGATTCTCCACCTATCCCTCTAACTCTGTTTCAGTCTGCTTCTGCTCCTCCATCACATGCTTCCTCTATTTGTCTTTTTCACATCCTTTTTTTCCCTCCTTCTTCCCCTTGGACTTTTCTTGTTTCTTCTCTTCTACAACTCTAGCTCTCTACTTCTGCATCTATCACTTACTTTTCTATTTAGCTCTTGTTATCCTTCAGTGTCTAAATTTTGAGCCATCAAGAAGAGAAATAAGATAAGGATTATGAGTGTTATAAGAAGAGGTAAAAAGGATTGAATGTGCTTGTATTCAACATGGCTGCCACGTGGGTGGTCGTTGTTTACTGAGTCTTGCTTGTCTAATACAAGGTACTTTTGAATCACTGCTGGGTACACACACATACAGTGTCAGCACATTCTGGCTCCTGACAAAGTGTAAATCTTAGGCTTACCGTATCAACCACTACAGCTCGGTATGGAGCAGCGAGCTTTATATTCTATCTAAACCAGTCTACAGTCACAATCAGACACACTCAGAGCCAGACAGTGAAACAGACAGCTCACACTGCATATGTACACATCAAAAAACACAGTTGCTGTATTATGTTTAAAAAATAAGCCTGTTTTTCTGCAGCTGCCAAGATGAATATAAAAACAAACATACAGAAAGAATCGCTGCAGCAAAACTGAGCCAAACACCTCAAAATAACAACATTATTTTGTTGGACAGATTTTTACAAGTTTATAGAATTTAATTATTTCCCACATAAAGGCAATATCTGATGACTTCCTCTGGACCCTTAACGAAAACATAAGTCAATATCAAAAAGGATGTGGTTTGACAACCATTGGAATAATTTTCCTGTTTTTCCAAGGGCAGACACCACCCTCATTAACTTCTGATGCAATATGAGAGAAACTTCTTTAAGGGTTACTCCTAGTAGGCTTTCAAGGGGTAAAGAGTTAACAGGGAAGTAATTCTCCATTATTAGACACTGAAAACAGGGGAAAAACGGCCACTTTAGTCACAATCTGCTATGTGCAACGGCCTTGTTTCTACAGTAGGAGTAGTAGATTGAGCTGGGGAGCAAGAGGAAGGAAGGTCCATTAAATTTGTTCCAATGCAAACCTCCACTAGAAGCCACTAAACCCTACACACTGGCCCTTCTATAACTACATTAATCTTCTTCTCTACTTGCGTCTGCTCCAAATATATCTAAGGGTTATGAGTACTTGCCAGTAAATTCAGTATTACAGGTCTTGTTTTATTGCTTTTTTGCATGGATTTAAGTAAGTCTTAGCTCTTATCAGCCACTGGGAAAAATGCCTAGCAAATTAAGTGATAGAGGGAGAGTCAGGGTCAGTTAACAGACGGTAAACAGAGCTAAAAAATGAACCAGGGGATTGATTGAAAACAGTCGATGAAGTCTGGACAGATCATATCGGTCAACCAAAAACGCAGCCATGTAAATGCCTAATCCTGGGGCATAATATAAAACCAGTGTAGTTGCTGTTTGCACACAGGAAGACAATGGGACAGCCATGTTCTCTCATCTACTGAGACCTTGTTCTCAGGGTTTCAATTAGGGCCTCCTGATTTCCCCGGGGGCCCCTCCCTCTTATGGAGATGCCTCATTAATAGATGAAACACAAGTGCACGCAGACACAGAGAAACATGAAGTAGCACACACACAAACACACAAACAGAGACCCACAAGTAAAGAGAATCAAATGTGCTTCAGAACTTACCCCTGACTTCTCATCAAAGATTTTGATCCCTCCAAAGGAAACGGTCAGAAACACCTTCTGTTTGTGTTCTCCTTTAGACCGTGCTGCTGCAGCTATACCCTGAGGATGCACACACACACACACACACAGAAACGCAATCCACACAACAATGTCAGAAGCAGTATAGAAATGTACGTGCAGTTGCCAACAGCTGTCAATAAAGGTAACAACTATGTCTTTAAAAAATCAGCAATGAGTCTCACATACTGGCATCAACTTATAATCATTAAATTATTTGTGGCAGGTTTCTCATTTATTCTCATCCAACAAACAACATTTTACTATATGTTGTAAGGGCACCATGCATTTCTTTCTACAAAAAGACTAGGGATGATGTGAAAGGAGATCGATATTAGACGACTAGTTTATTGAGAATGTCAGAAATGTCACGATAGTTTTTTTAAATAATAAAAAGTTGCTTTGCTTAAAAATAACTTGCTGCTGAATGGAACAACTTAATTTATACAACTTAGCTTGCTTAAAAGGTTTGGGAAAGTGTTTTTAACACAGTACAACTGCTACAATGCACTCAGCATAAAGTCAAACGACATACTGATTATTTATAGCTGTAAGTATATGTAAAGGTTTAAAGTCTCTCTTCATTTTCACCTCGTCACCATTTGCATAGGTGAGTCACAAAAAGAAGACAGGAGAGGAGCAGGATCACAAAAACGAAGGATTCTGGATAGAAAAGGGAGGAGCAGTATGAAAGAAAAGGTGGAGAGATCAGAGAAAAGGAGTTGATGGATTTTCTGTCTGAATAAATGAGGAGGAGGGAAGCTGTTTGATCAATGAGCTGTCGGTCCTCTTCTCACCCTTACAGGTCTCCGCTGGATAGAGTTTTCACTACACGTAAACAAAGCGTAAATGTAATTTTCTCAATTCAAATATCTCCTGCAATATGATTTAGAGGGAAATTAATAATGAATGAGGCACTCTTCACTCCGACAGTGTTTTCAAACTCTTTCAGCATACATTTGTAGAGACAAGATGCAAAATCTAGGTTCTGTTTAAAGATGCAACTTCTTAGGAAAAATTTCAACATTTTTTATGTAACAGAATTTCAAAGCCTGTTTTTCATAATTCTGCAATCAATTATTTCAGAAAACAAGGTCGTTCATTAGGCCTGAATAGAAAATGGCCTATTTTTCTTCATCTTCATCCTCACTCATGTCTCTCTTTCACCTATCATCCAAATGATTCCCCTCCTATATGCCATCTCCTCTAACTGCCCCATCTGTCTACCCCTCCCTCTAATTGTTTCTGTCCTTGCAAATGAGACATTCATCCCAATCCCCTTCTCATCCATATGGCTAACCTCCTTTACTTCCTCTTGCACTGATCGTCGTCATCCCTATAAATTATAACAACCCCATTTTCTATCGTTCTTATTGAACTTCTCGCTTATAGCAATTTGCATAGAAAGACGGCAACAACCTCTATATGCATGCGCACACCGGCAAAAGCGCAGTAATGCTATGATGTACAAAACATGCATATTTAAATGTTGAACTTCAGAATATGCATGAAGCTGGCAACTGATGTCTTTTGTGGGTCACAGAACTTCATGCAGCTGCAGGCTGTAATATAACATTATTTCTTGGTGTTGACGTCCTCTAGTTTTTTTAATCCCTCGCAACTACCATGGAAAGTTTGTTTTAACAGCGAGTTTAAAGTGGTACAATTAATTATTAATTTGAGACAGATCAAGAGGAGGAGAAAGACTTTTCTTACCTTGAGCTTCATCATCGAGTCCTGGCAGAGTTTGTCTCCACGGGCGGCGGTAACCTCGTCCAGGCCAATGAGCTTGGCCTTGTAGCGGACGCCATCGCCCTTAAAACGCCTGATGAGAGCTGTCTCGCTGCGATCCTGCCCTGCAGACACACATACACACTCACTTTGCAGTCTACAGTACATCTTCAAGTCAAGGACCTCAATCTACCTCAGACCAGTGCTATTACCTCAGGATCATCAATCACACAAACCCCAGAATACTTCAACAGTGAAAACGAGAAGAAAGAAAAAACTATAGTATAGGTCAAAGCCACTAATGTACACAACTAACTCAGATCACATGCACTGAGCTGTGGTATCATATGAATGATAATGGTCAGTACACTCAATGACGCTCAGTGTTTGGCAGGATTAGTCGAAACTCTGACTTCACATCTTTGGCCATTTCTCATACAAAATAACTGCGTGACATTTTCTCCTTATCTCCCCTGTCTCCAGCAGTCCCTCTTCTCACTTGCTATTGTGTACCAGATTGCCAGCACTGTGCGCATGTATTAGTAAGTGTCAGCGATGGCGTGCATGTGTTGACCTTGCTCTTGTCCAGGAAGTCTCTGTGTTATCTCCTCCAAACCTCTTTACAAACAATACAGAGCAGAAAGAGAGAGAGAAGGAGAACAGTTACTCATAAGGACAAACTCTTTTGTGTCATACTCTCTCATTCTTTCTTCCTCTCAGTTTCGGTTTCTCTGACCTGCAGCGTGCACGCACACATCAAATGTTGTAAAGACAAACACCAGAGCATCTCTGCATGTCTTCGTGTTCTGTTTTTGAGTGTCTATATGCGAGACTTTGAGAGTGATTGTGAGAGAGAGGCATAATGATAATGCAGCATATTCAGATAATATATTGAGGCATTAGTTCTGTACTCTATAGGAGCGTGACTCATGGAAGGTCACAGCCGGAGTGATGGAGAGGTCCCACTCTTCCTTTCGTCTTTCTTTCACACTCCCTCCATTCACAACGAGTCCCTACAGCATTGCAGTTTAATAGAAATGAGCCCTTTTAAGCACGCGCAAGACCATCACGTTACGTGCGGCTACTGAATCATTTTTGTGCAACATGAACCTCCCACAACTTTGTTTGTGTGCCCTCACGCGAAAACAAGCAAACACGAATATTTTCTAAATCTGCATTTGAATCAACTGAATTCAATCACATTTAAAAAGATTTTAACAAGTTGGAAAGTACTTGAGGACAATTCAATATAAGGCCTCATTATCACACAATAGATAGAAATTCTCATGGTTGGTTAGCCTTTGTATTAATAACCCTGCTTTGTTAAAACCTCAAATAGAAAAGTCCAAGGCTGCCACAGATTATTTTATGAATATTCATTTGTCTAAGAAGCGTCATCCTATGGGAAGAAAAACTTGACAAACAACAAGAACAAAAAAACACTTACACACTATTCTCCATTGATAAAAAAATAACATACACATACAGAGAGACACACTCAAAGACTGCAGATGAACTCATACCTCTGAATCATTGAACAGACACACTCAGTCACACTGCTACTTGGAGTAAATCACGACTGTCTGTCTCAAAGTCCTAAGAGACAAAAGAGCTGAAGAATATCAGTCCTTATTTTGGGGAGAGTAAGAGAGAGCAGCTCTCTCTGTCTCACGTCTCAGCGTGGCTGAGATCAAAGTAAGTGACTAAACCACTGCAGGACTGTGTTGTTCAACACGGAGATGTTCATTTTGGAGACATTTTAATATTGCCTTCATTAAATATGAAACAATGCTGTGAAATGAGCATGCACACACACACACACACACACACACACAAACATATAAATATGTTGACAATAATACTCTGGTAGTGTGATGGCAACCCCCAGATTTCCACAACTACCAGCTCCACATCATCTCTTCTCACTGTGACAATGACATGAAACATACTGCATGAGCTGTCTGTCAGGAAACATTCATAAAAAAAAATCGCTCCAGATCTCAAAAAGTGTCAAAAACCTTTCTTCATTGTGCAACAAACCAACAACTCTCTGAAGCCGAGGTTTGATTAATACAATTTTTTTTTTTTGAGGGGAAAAATAACAAACAGTGGAACAAAAAAACATTATTTTCACTACAGGACTAATTAATTGATCACAACTGCACCATGAACAAACAGTAAGATTCATTTTCAATTCAGCGATTACACTGAATAATATTCAAACACTGCAACTTTTACAGACTGACATGCTCTAACCAGGCACTTTGGTCACAGTTTCAGATTTGTAACACCTCTAATCCAAACCTTCAATTCCAGTAAGCAAAAGCATTTACACTGGTAAGATACCAAGTACACCAGACTGAATGTGAAATCCATGAAACGCAATTTAGAAAACATCCACAATATTCCCACTTCATGGCATGTTCACAAAAATCACTGAATCCTAAAAAAAAAAAAAAAAAAAAAAAAAAAAAAAAAATGCAGCATGTGTGTTCCTGACAGAGAAAGTGGTGGTCAAGTTCAAGTATATAAATCACTTATCAAAGAAGAAGGTGGCACTGCAGCAAAAGCTTGAGTTTAAGTATTCCTCAATGTAATCTCTAAGTAGATTTAATGAAGAGCCGGAACAAGCTCATAGTGAATATTAAGATGATTTAGCCAATTTTAAAGCCCTTAAAGGAAAAATAAAAAGGGGTTCAGATGAGTTTTATATCACACAATTAGAGCAACTTTACTCATTTAATTATAAACCACATAAACCTGATTTTAATGTTTCAGTGAGAGGATTTAGTGAAAAACACAATTTGGTATTTTATCTTAATTTAGACTGTTTTGTCAGATACTGTATAATTTGATTAGAATTTGTATGCCTTTGTGAGGATCCATTTGTTCGTTGTTATAGCAGTCCGCACTGTGTAGGACTTCATCTGTGTGTATTTATATGTATGAGAGCTAAATAACACTGGTTGTGTCCAGCTGACTCTGTCCCACTGGAACAGTGATTTTCATTTGAGTTTGACATTTAAGACCTGCTTGCTCCATCTGCATCCATCACCATTACTGCTGCTATACTTAGCTCACAATGAAAGGACGAGTGAGAGAGTGAGACAGACAGAGAGCGAGAGAGAGAGAAGTTGAAATAAAGTCAAGATGGGAAAAAAGAAAGGAAAAGGTACAGAGGGTCCAGGGTTACCACTCCTGCTGAGTGGTTTATAATATTACCTTTTGGGAGCATGTTCAATGAAAGACCTCCCTCTGTGTGTGTGTGTGTGTGTGCCTGTCTGTGTGTATGCATCTGTGTGTGTGTGTGTCAGTCAGTGGGGGAAGCATTCAGTCTGCTGTAATTAAATGTCCGCTGTTGCTGTGACCCTGCTGAGCTTCAAACACAACTAATGAAAGAATCTTCCATTTCATCTGTCACGGCTGCTCCACAGACACACAAACGCAAACTTGTGTGTCTGTCTCACACTCGCACACAAAGCACTTACAGACTCACGCTCACACGCATCCCACCTACCATACCATAACACTAATGAAAGAATCTTTTGGAACATCAATCACGGCTGCTCAACAGGTCAACAAACACACAAAAACATGCAATCTTTTCTCAGATCTGTGCAAATTACACAACAGTGCTACGCTGCTATCGCAATATCTGGAATTCAAGTTTTTACGCTACGCTCAAGCGCTGCATATCGAGTGTACGTGTGTTTGCGATAGCACTTGGTATGCGGGGTTTGCTCATAACTGTCTGTCTGAAGCAACAAGCAGAGAGAGAGGGAAGGACATAAAGCGAAGAGCAAAGGATGGAAAAACGTGATGGATGGATGAATGAGCGAAGCCTCCATTGGATAAATGTCAGTCAGGATTAGAGCGATATGACGGGCAGAACCGCCCTGACTCACACACACACACACAAACTTTCACATGTGATAGATGGCAGGTGACTGCTGGTACAGTGCGTCTAGCCCTTCAGGAAAGCCCCTAGCATCGCCCCTGGCAACTGTAACCTTTCGCCTCCTGTGCGCCCGTCCATCCCTGTCTTCCCCCTTTTCACCTCTTCTCCCAACCCTTCTTAGTCTCTGCATAATTCCACCTCTTTATATGGGTTACATATTGAAATCTTATTTACTTAAATATTTGCCAATGTCTTTCTTCCTGGCAAATCTTCCTGGCAAATCAGGTTATTACTGATTTTTTTGTAGTTTTGGCTGTCGCTCATTTCAATTACGATGACATTTTACTTATCAGGGCGACTGTCATGATTTAGAAATCATAGCTAGAATGAAGTCTGACAGGTCCAAGACAACACAGATCATCTACTGTAATAACATCACCACATAAACCCAATGTAATGCACCAAAGTCATGATACTGAATCCTCATGAGATACACAAACTGCGTGCAACAAAACTTCTTCAGTGTACGCGGTCTAAGTGGACCACAGCCAGATTACCTGTGGGTTTGTTTACAAGTTGCCTGATTGCCTGACTTCTTGTGTTTCTCACTTCATCAAGCTCTATCAAACGTATGTTAAACTTACACATTGATGCAGATACATTCTAATGTATCCAGGCCTGTCTCAGATGTATTCAGGGCTCTCCTCAGCGGTGCAGTTTTTCATTCAAAAACATACTGATCATCCAGGCTTAAGACTGACAATGAGTGTAAAGGTTTTAAGTGTAAGGCCAATAAGGCATAACAGTCTAGTTCATTAATTTCATTAGACATTAGAGACAGAGGCTATTAGTTTGAGACCACTGAGTAAGAATATGGGAGAGATGCGGCACCTCTATAGCAAAGAAAAGTGAACTCAAGACTTTATTTGATTTCTTGCTGTAAGAGGAAGTTTTTTTGGCATCGTGTCATCTGATATTCCTCAGAAATTAATTAGCTACACAAATGCTGTTGCCACTATCACCCATTTACTTTCATAAGGCCAGCATTGTTTGCAGTGGCTGGTAAAGTGTGGAGCTTGATTCACTGTGCTCCAGATGAAGAAGCACCCAGAGGCTCTTAACTGCAGCTGGGATGGTTCCCAACAAACACTCAACAGCACATGAGGGAACCCGGCAGTTACTCTCCAATTAATCCTGCTTCTAAACCCTGCCGCTGAATGTCTGTGTGCGTTTGTGTCAACACGTGGGGGGTTTTGTGCTTTCCTTACCTATCAGAGACTTGTTCAGATGAAGCGCTCACTCATACCCAATCTCAGACAGACTCTTTTAAATCCACAAAACAGTATGTGCCAAGAAAACAACAAGTTTCCCCTTCAGCTCCATGCTTAATTTTGGCAGACTGATTTGGCACACAAAAGCTCACACTTGACTGAGTATGCACATAAGCGCACGCTACAAAACCAAAAGCATAGTTGCTGAAGTGAAATAGCAGCTGTAAAATGAGATGATGAAGCACTGGGGCCACTCAATCAAATAAATGAGCGCTGTGCTTTTTGCTCATGTACGTTTTTCTGTCCTATTTGCAACACGACCGCGGCTGAATCTGCCAAATGAAGGTGCTTCTTTGAACCGTTCGTGTTGCGAATGATCTTGATAGGACTGATTTGTGTAATCAGTGTGACTAACTTAGCATCCATTCTTGAAGAGAGCTGCTGCTCACCTGTTGACTATGAACCACAATCATGAAAGGAGATTTCAGAGGGAGCAAATAAGATTAAACAGATAGAGCTGTGTCTTTTCCCCCTTTTATCTGAAAATTCCTTTTTTTCAGGGTCCGTTTTGTGCTCCCTTTCCCCCAGCTTCACCTCTCTCCCACCCACCTGGATGACAGAGCTGCAGTCAGCGACCTGAGCTCCCTGCGCATGTGTGTGCACGCACATGTGTCCTGAGGCATCCAGCCATCCTCGCTGGCAGAAAACACAGAACAAATTAGAGCTGAAAAATAAGTTAGGGACAGACGGAGCACACTGCCCATTACCGTCTCACAAGCACTCACGCAGTCAGACACACTCACACCTTCTGTCAAGGTGACTTTTGGAAAAACAAACAGAAAAAAGTTTTGACTCGATTGTACGGTGACAGTTGGGAAAGACCCGAGACCTTCTTCAGATAAAATCTTATTTTTATGGCACACTTTAAAGACACATTTATGGTACGTTTACTTTAATTTTTGAAGATCATTTAAATCTGCTGTCTTTACTTCTGTAGGGGTTGGTATAATGAGGCAATCCCATATTTCCCCTATCACCCTTTTCTATAACATAAAAGCATATTGCTCAATCATATATAGTCTTTATCAAATTTATTAGACCACGTATCACAAAAAACAAACATTTTAGAAATCTATCAAAAGCGACTAAATTCACTGAACTGAATTTACATTTTACCTAAATTTGAACCAACACACTGTACTTTTCTGAGAAGTCTAGTTGAACATTCAGCCGCATAACTTTCAGTTTTTCTGTTTAAGAATTCAAGTAAATTACTGCAATTTTGCATCTTATTAAAAATAAATAATGACATGCTTTGCATTTTTTTCAGGGTTTTTTGTAAAACAGTAAATTTGACAATACATATATAAAGAACTAAACTATATTGAGGGCAGTTTTGACATAAACATTACATTAGTAGTGTCTAATAAATTTATTAAGCACTGTAGACTGACTCATGTCTATTTCTCTCATCCTGGACACACAGACATGAGACCATACTGTTTTAGGGGAAGCAGGAAAACAGAGCTATACTCCAAATGTTACTATTTACTCTTTGACTGCTTGTTGTTGCTATAAATAAAAAAAGGATTTTTTTTATTGACTGGAAAATCCTTCTGTAAAACTTGAAATATTACTTTGTAACTATAGCTCTCAGTTCTATCACACAGTGTTTTCTTTGATTTGAACGCACCATACTTGGACTGAAATGTGTTACTTCTTTTTTGTTCGTTTGTTTTTTAGACCATTGAGCTTTTTATAAAGCCACATTGTAAATGCATTTACCTGGCTACAGTTAATTTCACTCAAGACGATACAATCAACATAAGATTGTTATTTGAGATGAGAGAGACATAGCATGGAAGGAAGAGTTGAGTTGCATACAGGGGTATCAACTGTTAGCCGTGATGTCCTTCCTTATTGTTTTCTAATTAATGGTGT
Organism: Etia nguti; assembly: GCA_015106755.1. Lineage (NCBI taxonomy): Eukaryota > Metazoa > Chordata > Actinopteri > Cichliformes > Cichlidae > Etia > Etia nguti. Next base: position 45,595 of record VUQG01007796.1, read on the forward strand.
ACTATTTATTCTCTTTTCTTGAGTAATTCTTTTTGTGACAATTTCCATTTTTCGGTGCAATGTTTTTTTTATGTATTAACTTCTTCTTTAACATTACTCAGTTTTAATTCAGTTTATTACCTCTGACTTTCTGCTTTAATGTAGTAATGTGTCAAAGCACTTTGTAAACCCGGTTTCAAAAGGTGTTATATAAATATTTTATTTTACTTTATTAGAAATACTATCTGGAAATTATATGATCAGGAAATATGGACAGGTCCTGACATCAGCTCATCTATTGGGACTGTCTGAGCTCGACTTTGTTTCCTGACGGAAATTATGGTATGCTCAGTTTTTACACTCGCACAAATCCAGGAAAGCTTTTAATACAGTAAAAGATAGCAAAAGCAGCACAGGTCTTGCCTCTATGTTCACAATCTTGTCAGGATGACTGCATGCTCACCGACAAACCTGTGTTTTAGGTTCTGTGTAATCTTAAAAAAAGCATTCAACTCTATGTACTCACTATGCTGATCAGAAGTAAAGTTCCTTACCGTTCATTTTCACCTCAACCTTCTCTATATTCTCCCTGTTATGAATTAATATGATGCCTAAACTCACATGAGGCTATTCTCAATCCTTTAGAGTCTTTTTCCTTCCCTTATCTCGATCTCTTTTCCCTACTATCCAAGCGGTCCTGTGTCTATCTAGAAATCTTGGTAGTAAAGCTCTTTTCTCCCTCTGGCAGTAATTAGAAGGTAATTGTTCTCGCAAGTAAAGGGGAACATGGGGGAACCTGCAAATGTGCATGAGTGTGTATGTAACTGTGTCTGTGTACTTGCATGTGCATGTATGTTTTCTGATATCTGTGTATCAGAGGGTGGTGTATGTAAACATGCAGCTAGCATCCTGTCATGTGAGATGTTTTAGCTATTCCACCCACAGAGTGCTTTAATGAATGCACCTCAGCAGCCGCTAATACACACGCAGTCGATTCCACGAGTGCATAAATGTTCACATCCTGCTGTAGAAGAACAGGTAGCTCTCCAAAGCCCTGCACTACGAGCCTGCACAAAATACCTCCTGTCATCAGAAGAAATAGAGAAGGCACCACTTACGTTTTTGTCATTGTTGTTCTCCTTGTCCCTTTCGTGAAAACACACACACACAGACACGCACACACAGGTCAGTGAGTTCAAGCACTAAAAGACGAATCTGAGTGAAAAGTGGGAAAACTACTTGTTTCTTAAATTCCGCATTGTGTGTGAACAGGAGGAGCGTTTGTAGGAGGATTGTGAACATCTGTGTGTGTCTGTGACTGTCGCTACTTCTTTCAAAGCATTAGGAAACACAGGTAACTCCTCAAAACACAACAGTCTTCCTTTCATGCCAAAACGAGGGTGCTAGAACAAAGCCTTCTCTCCTCCCTGTTATCTCTGCCAAAATATGGAATCACTTGAAGTTGCTGTCCTTCCCCTCTCTACTTTTCTGTGCTGCATCTTGCTTAATGAACCTTCTCCTTTAATTCTCTCAGCCAGGGTCCTGGAAGAGAGGACGGAGTAAAAGAAGACTGGCAAACATTACTCAACCTGAAAAAGGAGAGGAAGTTCTACCATCTGTTAGAGTGTTTCTATAACTGTGTGTAATCTCCTCACTTTGTACATGTTGTCATCAACTCTTTTAAGTAAAAAAAGATTTCTAGTCTTGTTTAAAATTGCTCTGTAAATGACATGTTTTTTTCAGCTAAAACAGTAGAAACAAAAAAAGGAATTTTCTATTTTTTAATCAGATACAGTAGCAACATAGAAACATGTAAGGAGAGATCTAAAAAAAATGCAGCGACTGTGCAGTTAGAAAGTATGCATCTGCTAGCATTAAACTTCACACGTATCAGATCATCTGACACAAATTTCAGTCTCTTCTGTGACAAGATATTTAATTTGCATGCTTCGTGTACACTGGGATTTACATGTTTTAATTGCAGTTTGTATTATCCAGGAGTATATACTTTATGAAATTGCAAACAGGAAGAGACTAGCAGCGATGTGGCACCAGAGAGCATTAAATGTCATTGAAATCTAGCTACCTGTAGAGATGACAGGAGGAAAAACTGCTCATAATATGAAGCTGGTGGGTAACAAAGTATCAGATGCCAACTTTGAGGTGAATATGCAATTAAAGCAATAACCAATGGGAGTGTAGGATACAACTAACACACATATAATGGAGCAGGAAATGTATAAAAAGTCGACAGTGCGCCTTATAATCCGGTGCTGAGTAAATCGCTGAGTAATCCGGGTCCAAACTCCGCTTCAGGTCCCAAAGTCAAACGAACACTGCGGCATCACTGAGAGTTAAAAACTGTCTGAATTGTTTCATCTTTAATAAAATGATCAGCGTTGCTGCTTTACCAGGTGTAACAATTAAGTTTAACATCCAGGCATCCATGAAAACAGAATTTATTAAATTTAACGGAGTTAGACGTTAGCAGGAAGTTAGCTCGCTAGTTTCCACCTAAACATGATATACCATGTTCTGACTGAGAGATTTCTGAGAAAATTGAATGTATAACTCTGCTATCACTTCCAACATAAATGAAGACAGAAAACAGAAAACTGTTATGCTAACATAGCGACACAGCTATGTTAGCATAATATAAACAGTGAAGCTGGAGGATGAATGCTAACTTTTTTCCACTCGATAAAAGTTAACGTGAGGGTTCCCGATGGTTAAGGCCAAATGCAATCGCATGGCAGGATGCTGTAAACGGACCAAACTTCAGTCAGGAGA
>VUQG01007799.1:1973-13724 GCA_015106755.1 Etia nguti
TCGAGTATCAATTCATTTAAATGTAAGCCTGACCCAGTTTGTGTTTAGTCAATGAATTTGCATTTTGTTACCACAGAAACAACTTGCAAATGATAGGTAGATGTCTCTAAATGTGGCATAAGGCTCGAAAAGTCTCCTCTAATGCCTAAATATAGATTAAATTATATATGTGTTATCTGTTATTATATATAGACAATGCTTATGCTCTGTTTGACTCTGTGTGAGCTTACATTTTATAATGATTTAATAAAGTAAAATAAAATAAATTATGTGTCATTATGATGTATGACGATAGTTTTGTTCAATCCAATTTAAAAATATTTTTTCAGTTTACTAAATATATTATTCAGTAGGTCCATAATTTATTGGACGCATTCTTGTGATTTTGCTTCTGTATACCACCACAGTGGATTTTAAATGAAACAATCAAGAAGCAAGGGTTTTAATAAAAGTATTGCGTTGACTGTTAGGAATTACATCCATTTTCATACACAGTCCCCAATTTTCAGAGGCTCAAATGTAATTGGATAGTTGCACTTCCACAGCTAGGTGAGGCCTGTTCCCAAAGCACTCCATGACAAATTAGGCAGATAAAACATTTGCTTAATTTATGAGAGGCTAAACAGAGTCTACTGCATCTCATGTGCATGTGGGAGCACAGATTGGAATGTGTGTTATTAGCCTAGTATTATCATTGAACATTTTACACATATGAAAAAAAACAGGGACCCGTGTCAAATGACTTCACACTGATAATCAGGTTATCTGTCTCTGCCTAAGGATTAGCCTGAAACTAAGGATTCATTTGCATCTGTGGACAGCAGCAGACAGCGCAGTGTTTGTTTTTATTATACAGTAAAACTGGGGGATACATGTTTGGTCGTAAATTTATTTCAGTGTCAAAAAAAACAAAACCGAGGGAACACGAACGCCCGAGAAATTTAAGTCACTCAGAATCAAGCAGACCCTCGATTACTCATGGATGTGCAAACATTAACAGTGTCATAAATCATTCATCTCTTTGTTTCCACCAGCAGCAGTGTATGTGATGTCTGAGGTACAGAGACCTGCACCAATGCCTCACAGCTGTTCCGACTTTGAGCACAGCAGTATTGCTGGTGCTCAATCAGGAGATATGCATTCTCTGTCGCTCAGGACACGACTACTTTGTTGCATTAAATATTAACTCTCACAAATGTATGAATGTGAACTTTTTTATTATTATTATTCTATTACAAATCAAATTGTAAATATTCGTTTACAGCTTTAGTCTACATTTTTTTTTAACAAATTTTAGGTTTGAGTAAATTATCGGTGGGAGCTGATAGCAGTTGTGTGATATTAGGTGTCTGACTGTCTATCATAGTTAAACCGCATTGCCACATGACTCATATAACCTGTTAATGGAGTATTTCAGGATCTAAGTACTTCCTCCAAAACTGTGGAGCTAAAGAGATTATGTGAACGCTGAGGGAGTGCTGTTTCTGTGTCTTCTTCTTTTCTGTTCTTTTCTCTTTTCCTTTGTTTTTACATTTTTAATGAGAACCAAAGGATATTCTGCAGAATAAACAGTTGTCAAGCCTAACATCTGGTAAATTACACAATGGGCAACCCAAAATCCAATTGAAGTGTAGACTCTCAGCTTTAATTCTGGGGGTCAAGGAAAATAAATTGAATTGAAAAAACAAACAAAAGATCAGATTTAATGGACAACTTGACAAAATGCTTTTTCATTGACAGATATTGTGTGTTCTTTCATTATTTTTCCTAAATGATACAGGTTAAAGGTTTGGAGTTGATTCCAAGTGTAGGATTTGCAGCTGGAAGCAGCTGAATTATATAGATTGTTATGGTGTTGTTCTCTTTTTGAGCTTCTTTGTGTTTCTTTGTACTCGCCTTTTCCCTGTGTATCCTCAATGTCCTTGTCTTTTCCTACCTCTGGTTCCCCTTTGTGTTTTCTCAGTTCTAGTGACTTTCTGTTGATTGTGGTAACTGTGTAATATTAGGTGTCTGACTGTCTATGTTTGCTGGATTTCCCCCAGCTGTCTCCTCTTTCTGTCCAAGCAAGCTTAAACCGGATGTGCGCAGTGGCATTTTGGTGTGCAGAAAACTACACTGGAAATATGTGGTGACACTCTTACTCTGAGGGATGATCTCACTGTGCACAATGCTGTAAATATTTAAAAAATGATGAGCATGCTACTGAACTCACTACACACCTGATGCACTTCCTTCAGGACTGAAAAGTGCAAATGCTTCCATGGAAATCTGCTGAAAACTGTACAGCTGTAGCTGAAAAGCCAGTTTTCATCACCAGCAGTGATCCCTCACACAAAAGTCATGTTCATTTCAAAGAGAACCACATGTTTACTTACTGGGCATGTTTGGAGCTGTGGTGTAATTACAGTGTAAGTGGTGAGAGAGTAAAACAGCAGCCATACGGGAATGAACTTAGAAATGACTTAGAGGAAGGAGCATCACCTAAAATCAAGGGAAGGCTGTTGTAAGTCTTTCATATTGGACTTTCTGTCTTTGTCACATTGCCTGTGTGCATTGCCTATTTCCAACCCCTGTACATTTTACCCTTGATCCTAGTTTGCTGGTTTGAATCAACTTTAGTTTTTGTATCTTTATCTGTTCCTTCGTTGAATTTAGGTCATCAGTTTTGTGAACAGAGCTCCTCTTCAGTTTTGCATGTAGTTCTTGTTTCTGCGTTTGGGTCCTTTTGAGTCACACTTAAATAATATTGACATTATTGCAAATAAAATCTTTTTTAATCCTTGTCAGCTTTCTGAATTTTGGAAGATTGTTTTATGGTATTTTAGTGGAGCTGTTTCAGTGCTTCACCAGTCTGACATCAGGTGACTGATTCAGACACTTTAAAGTCTCCACTTATTTACCTTTTTAAAAAAAAAAAAAATCAAAAATTCCTAGCTTGCGTTAGAGTCCATCTGTAGCTGAGTCACTGTCACATCCATTTAACTGCTTTTGACTGACTCTGACCAGAAATTAAAGCTCTTCTGTCACATCGACAATAAATGTAAGTGACCTAGCTGCCGGAAATCATGTATCACCTGATCCAGTGTTTTACAGAGGGAGTATTATGCTTCAACAAAATTCCTCATGATCATCATATCTGTTTGTCCTTCCCCATCAATCTGTTACAGGATGATTTAAGTTTCCTCAACAATTTCCTCTCTTAATAGCCTGCTAATAATAACTTCACGTATTGATCTGGCAACAAGAGTTGTCGGAGAACTCCAGCAGATGCCTGTCACGATGGTTTTTCAACAATGCCCTGCAGACATTTTTACTTCCACTCCAGGCAGACGTCTTCAGAAGCACCGAGTCCCTTCTATATTTTGTTGATCAGTCTTTTGGTTTGTGTTATCTACTCTTTTTTTTTTTTGCTGGCAGAGTGTGACACTTACCTACACTCTACTTGTCAGTGGGGTGACAAACAACCTGATCTGGCCTTTGCTTTCTCCCTCAGGTTTACATTCACCAGATGTAGTGGCTGATGGTCTGTTGTGACCTCTTTTTCTCGCTCCAGGATGTTGGTCTCAGGTGTGCAGGACTCTGTTTTTGGTGCATAATGATGGCCTGGTGTGAATCTGATGCAATAAAAACAGACACCATCACATGAAAATCTAAGTTAAACATTCGGTTGTCAGTTTATTAAGTTGTCACAAAGCCAGTGACAAAGAGCAGAGACAGGACAAATTAGTATACAAACGATCGTTTTAATTACCAAAATTAAGGTAATCGATAACAATAATAAACACAAGGTGTGAGGACTAAAAGTGGAAGGAACGCCGATGGTTGATGGATGAATGGGATGAGCAAATGCCCCAAAAAAACTAAAACCAGGAGGTGAGGAAGTGAGGAAGTGAGAGAATGTAAATAGCAGGCTTATTTAAGCTCTGTGTGGAGGCTCACGCAGGTGTGCCCAAAACAGCCTCTGCCTGCAAACTCTGCAAAACCTGCAGTGAGAGCAGAAACCTGAGGGGTCATAAAAACCCTCCCCTAGTTGGTGGTGTATGAATATTGTTTAGCTAAATGTTCCTGCTATTCTTTTTATTCAAAAATGAGATGTAAACAACAGCCAGGTACCATCCTGAGCCTCCTACATTTTGATATTTACTGCTCTTTTTTGTTACGTTAGAAAATGAAACGTAGAACTCAGTTTAAATTCTAAATGCAAAATTTTTTTGCAGCCCCCCTTGCCCTGTCCTCATCCAATTTAGGAAACACTGGGCTAAGTTCCAGTAAATAAGGCTAGGATTTGCTCTGCTGTGTGCTCCTTTACAGTTCGTTGGCTGTTGCAGTCTCTGTGTTACAGCGCTAGTTTCACACACCCACACACCCGCACAGAAACATATACCACCCACATCACTGTGTTGTCACCTTGTACCCATGGGCAGCCCTGGAGTGAAGAGGAATCTTAATGCTGCTACCGCTCATTGAAATGCACTAACACTTATGGCTCGCACAGCCTGAACACTGCAAGTGCTGGAATACCACAGAGTCATGCTATTTGGACAAAATATCACATTAGACTGAGAATCTGACTAATGGAAATCAGATACATTCATGCCGCTCAGCCAGACTTGCAGTTTATGGGTGACCCAGACAGCTTTGAGGTTTTCTTCCCATCAATCGCAGACAGAGAATCACCTGACAGAGCTGTACATCCATTACTGCTGAGTCCTCATCGCTGCATGAACTCTGCTCTTTGGAGACAGCAGAAGCAGGATAATCAACCAAGCAAAGCTGCACTGTGTCGTTGATGTGTCCATTCTTTAAAACGATTCAGGATTGTCTTCTTACCAAAGTACTTATGGTTTAATAAATTAAAAAATGAAAAAAGATCTGAAATCCACTATCTTTTCTACATTTGCATCCTTTTATTGCTCTCATCCTTTTACTGACTTCAGTTTCAGTAAAACATTCTCAGCACAGTTCAGCTGAATCAGCTAATTGAAAGCGAGCGAGCTGTCCTAGATTCTTTTTCATATTTAAATTCAGATGGTACATTTTTGAGTCATTTTTAAGTAGTTTAATTGTCTTTCCCCAGGATGAGATGATGAAGAAAATAGCCCGCAAGGCTTCTTCTGCAACTTACCCCGAGTGCATTTAAGTTCTCTTCGAGCTGTCAGTCTATCAGTGTTACTGCTGCAGAGCTTCTTCACTCTTTTATCAGTCACTGAGGCAGACTGGTTGTTATGCATCTCAGCCATGATCAGTCATCATGTCTTTTAAATTTTCCATTGTCTTTAGAGAATGATGGAGTTTTATTTTAACCACATTAGCGTCACTCAGTTCTCCTGACCTGTTATCTACTAACAAAATGCCCTCTGCCAGAAACTTCTGTGTTCAGTTTGATTCTGCTCTCGGTGTTGAACCACGCATTAAAAGTTGCCCAGTCTTGCTTCTGCGACTCCCTCCTCTCTGGCATTAATGAAAGGTCACTCTCGCCTCCACCTGGTTCAGACTCCAGCGGCTCAGCTTCATGCGGGGGAAACATGGTCCTGCGGTGGTCCTACGCACAGACTATGGACAGCTTTTGCAGATCATCTTTATGCCCTGTAGTCATTTATTGTCACTAGGAGGAAGTGTCACAAGCGAATGGTCTGTGGGGTCCTTTTGCTTGTCTTGTTGATCCTTGACAGCAATGGAGAAGAGCAAAGTTATAAAATACAAAGGGCTGAAGTGAAGCAGAGTGATAAAAAACAAAGTAAAGCGTCCACTCCAGGCACTGCCTGTGGATTCTGTATGTATCTCATGCTTTTTTATTATTGTGATAAACTCAGCTGGCACTTCTGTTCTGTTCCTGTTCTGGTTCTTTTCAGCCAATCAGCGACCTACCATAGCATCATCCACATCACGCTTCATTGTGTTAGATTTTTGGAGGATTCCACATGCGCTTGTATGTCTGCATAGGTTTAGAACCCCTCTCCGTAAACTCTGCGTATGCAAATACCTACACAGAGCCTCAAGACAGAAATGCATCACCATAACTTATTATTACAGGTACTGGGAGACAGCATCTCCCCAATCCTGGATTCTCTTTATTAGCTGCTGTACATTTTACAATCGACTTTAAGATTTTACTTACCACTTCAAAAATTGTCTCGGTCTGGCACCAAGCTCAGGTAATGCCCTCCTGGCTGTTTTGTTCATTATATGCAATACCCAAAGTTTAAAATATTTTAAAGAATGTTTCTTTTTTTTTAAAAATCCTGTCAGATTGTGTGTCCATTTTTGTGTGTTTCTCATGTGTCTCTTATGGCTCAGCTTTCCCTACAACTATTCCACTTTTGTCCATCTGTCAGTGCACTTTGTAAACCCTTTTTCTATTAGTATGATGATGATGATTAATGTCATTATCTAGATATAGTACCGTACCGCTGTAGCTGAACACATAACTAGAACAACTTAATGAAGCTAGCTTTATTTAGCATTGCTCCAGTCCATTATTAGGCTAAAATTTGCAACCTGTCAAGGTTGACTGGGATACATGCTTGGCATAATTGTGAAAATAGTAATGGCTATGCTTTAGCTGTAAACACTATGTCTGAGGCACAGTTTATAATTAGCTTCTTGCAGGGGTTTGTGTGTGTGCAGTGACATGGTTGTGCTGGTTTTATTAATTCATGAACTACTGTGGTGTATTAGTAACAATCCTTTGTATTGTGACACACTGGAAAATGCTAACAGTGTACAGTACAGCACAAACACATGCAATGTAGATATAACCACAGATGTAGCAATCATTTTATTATTAGGTCTATCTACTTGCTGCTTCAACCAGCACAGTCAAAGACAGCAGCTGGAGGAGCTGCAGCTGTGCATATGAAAAGTAGCTGTGTGTTGACAGATATTGAAATGAGCAATAAATGTATCAAGTAATTCGTGTGTAATATCTGAACATGACCCCAAACTGATGCTGTATTATAACTGGTAGCAACAATATTGGCAGTTCAGGTCATGGTAATGTGCTTTTTTGATAGTTTGCTTTTAAATGTCATGTTGTAAGATCACTTCTGCTAACACATGACTGTACTGCACAGTACAGCTTAAATCACATCATCAAGTTTGCAGATGACACAACAGTGGTGGGTCTCATCACCAACAACGATGAGTCTGAATACAGAGTGGAGGTACAACACCTGGACTAGTGTCAGGATAACAACCTGTCTCTAAATGTTCAGAAGACTAAAGAGATGGTTGTTAACTTCAGGAAGAGCTCAATGGCCCACACCCCACAGCACATCAATGGATCTGCTGTTGAAATGGTCAACAGTGTGAAGTTCCTGGGTATGCACATATCAAATGACCTCTCCTGGAACCTGAACACCACCACTATCATGAAGAAAGCCCAACAACATCTTCACTTTCTTAGGAAACTGAAAAAGGCCAGTCTCCCTCCTTCCGTCCTCACATCATTTTACCAGGGAACCACTGAGAGCGTCCTCTGCTGCTACATCGCTATCTGGTATGGGAAGTGCACTTTAGCTGAAAAGAAGTCTCTGCAGCGGATAGTGAGGACAGCAGAGAGGATTATTGGAGGTCCTCTCCCACCCATCTCCCAACTCTATGACAAACACATTATCCGACATGCGAACACCACTGTTCTCCCTCCTTCCATCTGGCAGATGGTTTCGCAGCATCAAAACTTTAACGGCCAGACACTGCAAGAGCTTTTTCCCCCAAGCAGTCAGAGCCCTCAACTCAATACCACCAAAGGACTGACAAACACAAACACTTGTCACAATACTCACCAAAAGACTCAAAAACAACACAAACTTCCACAAATCTACTACAAACTGGACCTGGGAACAATATGCTTATTTGCACACCTCAGTCACATAGTTATTGAACACAAATCTAAATTATACAGTATTTGCACACTTTGCATCTTGCACATGTCTTCATCTTGTCTTGTCTACAATATCCTGACTCATAACTTCAACCTGGTATTCAATACCTACTGCACAATCCACTTCGTATTGTCTCTGTCCTGTCCTTGTGTATTGTACATAGATATAGTTAGTAATAACACCTTTTTAGCTCTTAATTTTAACCAAATTTAGCGAGTTATAATTTATTTGTAATTTCTAGTTTTATATCTCTTGGAGATATATTGTTTATATTCTTATAATGCACCATGGGGGGCTTGGGTTGAAACGGCATTTCCTAAAAGTTGGTGTATTTGGTTGTCTTCCATGTTCAAAATGTGAGATGCTGTACTGGGGGGGTCTTCTTTTTTTAGACACTTACAAGCTAAGTTTTAAAAACACCACTGGAGTTGGAATTTTGACACTGAAAGCATTTGGGAGCCACTAAGTCAAACAGGAGAAATTTTTTTTACATTCAATAATGAAAGAAGTAAAAGGTAACAGGCAGATGGCAAGAGAGCGTCAGCTACACAAGGCAGTAAAAACAGTGATTTTTTTTTTTTGTCTTATTTTATCTTCCTGTTAGGATTTCTGCTCTGTGACTCATTCTGTGTTCAGTTCTCGCAGCACAGGGAAAAGCAGAGAAAAATGAGGGGGGAAAACAGGTGAGGTAAGTTTTTTATATTTGTGCTGTCAGAGATGGTTTTATGAAAGTAGGTTTGGGGGAAAATAAGAAAAGACAGAGACGAAAGATAAAGACAGATACACACAGAAGATGAGCTTCAGAGAAAGGGAAACTGACAGCGGAAAGAGGGCATGGGAGAGAAAAGTGAAGGCTTGAGATGAAGAGGGTAAGAGAGGAGAGTCGGGTAGAGAGGCAGGAAGAGAAAGCAGGAGATGGCTATGATAAACAGTACTGGATTAGTAGAAATGGGTTATAGAGAACTGGGATAGTGCAAATTTGTTTTTCACGTGTGTGTCCAGGTCCCTGAATATTTAATATGAATTAAAGTCAAACTAAACTGTGTTTGAAATTCTGCAGGTGCTTTGTATATCATATCAGTTTCAAAGCTATTTAAAGGATCACTGGAAAAGTGCTAAGACAGATGAAACTAAATTCAAATGAAGTCATTATAAGGGATCAGAAGCAAAAGGTTTCACAGAAATGAGCTTATAAGTTGGTAATGCTGTGTTTGTGGGTGCAGTCTCCTTATTTGCTTATATTGTGAATTTACTATGTAAATATTGGTCATACTACCTTCACAAATTGATTATTAGCCGTAGTATGAACCATACACTCATTGGGTAAGGACTTTTCAATCACAATCTCATCTTGAGAGTTCAAAATGGAACTGCAGAAACCCACAGCTGATGTCACTATAGCTGCAGCCATCTTTTATGCTACAGGGTCATTAAACTAATTAAAGCCTATTTCAGATATAAGTTTAAATGCAGCACCACTGAAAACCGTGGTTGGTTTACCACTGGGTTTGTTTGAAAGTTCTGGAGATGAGTTTGCATTCATTGCCATACTCTACATTTAGTTTGTTTACAACTGCTGGCAGAGTGGTTAGTTGTTAGTGCATCAAATGTAACATCTATCGTCAGCATTTTGGCTAAGCATAAACTACAGCTGTCAATGATGGGGAGAAAGCCTGCTTTAGCTGTCAGAGTGGGTGTCATAGGAAGACTATGAATGCTATAAATACAACTTCATACTGCTGATCAGGTTTGTTTCATCATAAATAAACAGAATAAAAAAGTTTTTTTTTAAATGACTTGATAAACATCTGATCTTCTTAATGGTAATCCAAGCTTTTGTAATCCTTTCATGATGAGTTAACTCAGTGGTGCATGTTGCTAATTGTTATTTGCAGCCTTCTCCAAGGTGTTGGCATTTTGTATTGCTCTCCTGAGAATGTCTCCAGAGTCCTAATCAGCATCCATAAAAAGTTTGATTCAATTAAGCATTATATCAGATGGAAAACCAATGTAACTCTCACGGAGGCTGATTATTGCTGGCAGCACACACATATTGAGAATTAATGGAAAAATACATAATGGATGATTATGACTGCCCAGTGAAGCCTGAAGGGATAGAGGAAGAAAATGGGGGAAGCCTTGCACTTACCTACTGTCTGCACAAAAATACAGTATGAAACCTGCTTTTCTGTTACACCACAATATTAAAGTGTGGTTGTAATCAAAGATTTTGACATTAAGGACAGGAACCCTGAAGACAAGAGGTTTAACCCTTAAAAGCAGACATTTATGACATTTATTGCTAGTAAATGTCATGAAAAACTGCCAGCTCATTTTAAGTTTCTCTCATGTCCATTTGTAAAATTTACCGTGATAGTGTCACTAAAGGAAATGTGAAATAGCTATTAAAATATTATATTAATCTTATCGGACTCAGGAATATGTATATACCACCAGTCAAAAATGAGAAAAAGTCATGTTTTCTTCAGTCAGCCAACATCTTTTTAAAGCTCTTCTGTTCACAATCCTGTATGTGCCAGACACAATTTCATGCAAACAGCTTACTTTTTTTTTTTTAAAGTCAAAAATATCTTTTAAATCTCTTAAAGCTGTTGAGTTTTAAGGGCAAACTGACCAAAACATTTTTTAAAAATTCAAGTTCCAGGGAGACAAATCACACATAATTATTTGTGTTCTTTGAGGGTTTCTTATAACTGAGTGAAGAGGTTGTATTGTAAAGTACTGGAAATCACCAGCACTGGCTGCAGCGACATGACGTACCACCAATAAATGGCTGGTACGTGGCTTTTCAAACAGCTTGGAAAAGATTGCACACTTTGCTGTTTAATTCTGTTCTTATGTATGACATACATTTGCATGATTTTTTACTTCACCTGGCTGGATTTGCATCAAAAAATTAAGTAGCTCAAAGTCCAGGTCTTAATGGCTAGTTCGAGTGGTTCTCACTCACTATGTGTTAATAGACCTCTGTGCATTGAATCATACCTGTTATTAATCTCTGTCTCTCTTCCACAGCATGTCTTTATCCTGTTTTCCTTCTCTCACCCCAACCGGTCGCAGCAGATGGCCGCCCCTCCCTGAGCCTGTTTCTGCCGGAGGTTTCTTCCTGTTAAAAGGGAGTTTTTCCTTCCCACTGTCGCCAAAGTGCTTGCTCATAGGGGGTCATATGATTGTTGGGTTTTTCTCTGTATCTATTATTGTACGATCTACTGTACAACATAAAGCACCTTGAGGCGACTGTTGTTGTGATTTGGCGCTGTATAAATAAAATTGAATTGAATTGAATTGAGTGGGATTTGGGAGGTTTATACCTCAAATGACCAAAACACGCCTTTATAGTTGGGTCCGAAGACACAACTATAAGCATAATTCAGTCTAACACTTAACAAAAGCAGCAATGCGCACTTATCACACCAATTAAGAGACTCAACCGGGATTTGTTGATTTAGCTAAAAGCACAAACAAAAGAAAAAACTAAAAAGAGTAGTTTGTGGTGATAAACAGCTTTTTTGTCATCAAAAAAGTATTACGGCAAAACTGTTGTAGGCATGGTCATACCAAAAACATACAACAAAGAGCATACAACTTCAAAATAATCCACAGCTGTGGGCCTTCTTCACAAAGCAAGGTCACAGATGGCTACTAATGCCCCAATCATAAAGCCATCAGCCTTCATCTCCACCGCTGTTCACTCCCCAAACACACACTCCACACCAGCGTCTGTCTTTTCAAGGCACTAAATGAACGTGAACATGAGTTCCTGTCATGAGTTGCTCCATGTTGCAACATAAAGTCTTGTCAGTAAAAACAGATTTAGACGGGAGTGCAAAGCAAAGAACATGCATTA
>VUQG01007804.1:0-14281 GCA_015106755.1 Etia nguti
AAATTTCCTCTACATCACTAGCTGTTTTTAAAAAAAAAAGCATTGGGAAGGGGAAAATAATTATTGCGTTAATATCCATACCTAACTGCAGAGCGGGTGTTCCTGGCTGCTGACGTTCAGAATGTCTTTGTGTTCCTAGTTGGCTTATGTGTGTTTGTCCCGCAGAACGGCTCACATCTTCATCTGCTGGCAACTGAGGAAATGCTGCCCTCCTCTGTGAACAGAATCACAATTTAATTCTGGCAGCATTTCATTTAGAGGAGGTCCTGCATTAGTACACAGTGGTTTGAGGGCATCAAATGAAACTGAGCAATCAATAACTCTGCTTGAGACAAGCCAATATCTGTTGTGAAAAACGTCTCTTACTTGCTGACCAAAGTAGAAAGCAGAAAGTTCATAAATTTATCCCATACAGCTCTGATTCCAGTTTGATTACACCAGTATCACACTGTTGTCAGTCAGAAGAGGAAAATTCCCAGACTGACTTGAGCTGATAGGAAGGCAACAGCAACTCAAACAAGTGTTTGTTACAACCAAAGTATGCAGAAGATGTACAATACATGAAATCTTTAACAAATAAGCTACAGCATGAGAAGACCAGACCAGACCATGTGCCTCTGGTATCACTGGAAAGCAAGAAACTGAGGCTACAGTCTGCAACAGGCTCACCAAAACTGGACAACAAAAGACGAGAAAAACGTTGCCTGGTCTGATGCAACAGTTGGATGGTAGGATCAGGCCTAAACAGGATAAAAGTATGGATATATCCAACCTTGTATCAACTGTTCAGGTGGGTCCTTTCTTACCAAATGAGCATCATTTAAACACCAGAGTCTGCCTGAGTATTGTTGCTGATCATCTCAGTACATAACGCAATTATCGACACTCTTCTATTTTAGACAGAGAACACGCTCTTCTCCTCGTTTCTTCATTCTGAAAGTTTTTGGAGTTCTTCCTTTTAGAAATAATGGTGGAGGGCTACAGACTGTAATGATCCTCATAGCAAGTCTGTGATTTTTAACTATATAAACAAAGCATTATTGTAATCTAACCTCTCTATCTCAGTTAATTTTATTAACAAATCTGCGGTTTTTCGGGTCGGCGCATCAGCAGTTCATGTGGCCTGCTTGTATCTGGTCAATTTAGTCATCAAAGTGATTTATTTATAACTAACAGTCTAAATGGACTGACAAACTAGAAGCAACAGGTTACACTTAACCTGGTGTCACTCAGGAGACTAACCGTTGACTAATGTGCATATTCTTTACGCTAGTTGCAATTGGACAAGGAACAAGGAACATTATACTGGAGAGAGACTTAGCTAAACCCAGTAACCTGAGGGTAACGTTAAACGCTAGTTAGCAAAGCGGTTAGCTAGCTAGCCAGCTAGCTAGCTAGCTACTAGTAACGGCAACACTGTGAATATATTCACATTTCCCGCCTTGAGAATTACTTTATAGCCTCCCGAATGACGAGCTCCAATGTAATCACACCAGAAGACAAGCTGGATTCATGCAAATTACCTCTGGAGGGTCCATGCTGTCGTTTTTGCTGTTGTTGTTGTTGTTACTGCTGACAGTCCGCCACAATGAGCGCGCCTCCACCTCTTCCTAGCAACAAGGGGCGTTACTAGGAAATACAAGCTTCCCAACAAGGGACGTTCTTCTTCTTCTGTGGTGTTGGCACTTGGCACTTTACATCCCCTTATGTCATATTACTGCCTCCTCCTGATTCTTTCAGTA
The DNA here is from genome assembly GCA_015106755.1 of Etia nguti. Lineage (NCBI taxonomy): Eukaryota > Metazoa > Chordata > Actinopteri > Cichliformes > Cichlidae > Etia > Etia nguti. The sequence goes on from VUQG01007804.1 coordinate 1,743, forward strand.
GTAATTTATATTCGTGAAAAAGTCCCGTTCCCCTTCCCTCTACTGATCCACAGACACACGAGCTCACTTTTAGATTGATCTCCAGTATCCCTCAACTTTGTATAGTTGTAATTGGCGCTCTTCTTGTCTTACAGCACTCAGCAATCAAGACATGCTCCTGATACAGATTATAATAGTCATCAATTCCTTTTTATTATTATTTTTTGTGCATACTTGTCCCACTTACATTATTCAGATAATCAAATAAATATTTAATATTAGACAAAGATCTATCTCTCTATCCTGTAGTTTATTAGTTTGAGCAGCAGGTGGCGGTGTCAGAGTAAAGGTTTGATGTACCAGATGTAATAGCTGCTACATCTTTTTCCAAAACGGCAGCCAAGGGGCTGTGAGTGAGCTAAGGGGTAAATTGAGTTGGTGGTTCACCTTTCCCCACCATAAGCCACTGAAATTGAATTAAATCTCTGAGATATAAACTGGCATTTTAATGTTATATCACATAATTGGCTTGGTTTTCGTAATTTATTTTAGTTTACTGAGTTTATTTGATTGGGACAGAGCACACATACACCAAACTCCTCCTGTCATGAGGAGCAGAAGATGCTTTGAACCAGATTATATTCATAAATATATTTCCACCTGTAGTCCCTAACATCCTAACAAGTTAGAAATGTTATGAAAGAAAAGCTATCATGCTAGGAAACTAAACAAAAGACTGTGGTTCATTGTCCCTTCATACAGTCATTGGTTTGAATCTTTGTCCACTAAAGCTGTGTGACTAAGAATCAGCTGATTTTTTTGCAGGTTGCAGGCCCTTGTATGTATTTTTTCAAGCCCTTGTAAGTTCATAAGTCTAAGTGATAGACACACTAAAGTTTCAGGGTAATACAGTGCAATACACCGGTGATCAGCTATAATCCTTAGCTTTACTAAAGCTTTTATGCAGCACATTAGGTCCTTTCAACGTGTTTTCTTTTCTGCTTTTTTAACTCTACTGAAGACATAGAGCATAATTTCAGTGAGGATCTTGTCAGGTCAAAGGTCAAAGCTGCCACTTCCCTTCCTGGAAACATAATGGTTGTGGTCAACACGAGCAGCTGTTACCGGCATTGTTGAAAGCTGCTCCGTTTCTTTCTTTCCCATCCCTTTCTTTAAAAAGCACTGGGAAGCGTGCCAGTGTACTTTTGCGTCTTAATTTACGATCCCACCTCACGCTCGCACACTAACGCCCGGCGGAGTGCATGAACACATGAGTACACACATGCAAAGCAAGCCCCTGAGGGGAGCCCAAAAGTTTCCGGTCCGGAAGGCCGGCCACAGAAACTCAGGAAACAATTGGGTGTCAGAGAGGTCCATGGAGTAGTCGCTCCCTACTGAAGTGTTGTTGCTGTTTACAGGCAGCAGAAACAACTCTCCATCTGGTTCCCCATCTTCTTTTGTTGACAGGAGAGCGTGCTGGCATCATTCTGTCTCAGGATGAATGTGCCGCTGATACACAATGGAAGATGGAATTGATTTATTTATTTATACACGCTATTAGTCACCGCTTTGAGCTCTTGGCTTTTGTTTTGCAGGTTCTAGACAAACATGTGTAACGTCACAGGTGCCATTCAGACTTTTGTTGTGCTATTAAAATAAAACAAATTAACAAGATTTTTTAATAGCATGTTAAGCTGTTCTCTACCACGTTTTGGGTTGGAAAATATGTGTAAAGCAAAGCAAACAGAGGTAAATAAACAAACAAACAAACAATGATTTGTATGTCAATAAAATTCCACATTTGATTTAAAACAGTAGAAAGAGAATGTGTAAAAATCTGAAACTGAGGGAGCTATAGTTTTATTAAATAATGTACACTCTTTGTTCTAGGTTTACCTGCTCATATGCTCATTATTCTAAATACAGTATGTAATTGCAGGGGAAGCACCTCAGTGCATTTAGGCATTTAGACATGATTAGTCACGTCTTCCTTTCTCATCTGCTTGACCTCCAGTTTCCTTCATGTTAGTTTTGCTATGCGTATTTCCCATGCTTTTTTTTCCAACTCAGTATTTTTAGTGTAATTACTTTTGGTCTTTTTTGTATTTGACATCCTACTCTGCCACAGGATGGCCAAATTTAAACTACATCTTAACAGGAAGACGTCTGAAAAACCATTGTCAGTGAGCATAGTCCAAAATTTAGATTCAAACTCTCTACCACATGCAAAGGGAAAACAAAGACATAAAAGATCAAGAAATGCTACCGGCCACCTTCTCTGGTACCTTTCAAGCTCATTCAAGATGATTTAGATCAAGTGGAAACTTGTCCCATGGATGCTGCAGAAAAGGGACCAGCTAGCTTGTTATCAGCGTCAGTGAAGGTGTGGCGTGTGGTTATCAGTACACTTTTCATAGGTAACTTGTACATCTGCGAAGGCACCATTAATACTAACTGATGTATACAGGTTTTTGAGGAGCATATGCTACAGATGTGCTTCAGTAAGACAATGATAAACTAGGCTTTTCATGCAGTCCAACAGCCCGGCCGTACAGTAAAAGGCTTCAGGCAGAAACATTATAAAAAGTAAAAAATGACAAGGGAGGCACCAAACTGTCAAGCACCTGATATATCAAACAAGGTAAAAGTACAATCCCAAGCCCCCACTTAAACAACCTTTGATATGTTCTTTTCTATTTAACCCCCCCCCCACTATTTTGCTTAAATCTAAACCCATTTTGTAAAGAGGTTAGCAAAGGTTTCAATTTCATTCTGACAGCAAGTGCTTGCTAAGCAGTCTTTGACCTTTTCACAGTCGTTTCACATGAAATCTGCACTGTTAAACACAAACCTTTTAAGGAAACGCTGCAGGGTGCGAGAGGGAGGCTGCTCTCCTTGCATAAGCATATCATAACCATATAATTATATAAAGTAAAAAAGCTGTGCAGCTTTTAAGTGCTCTTGAGTTTCTTCATTTGAGTATTTAGCCTGATCTTTCCTTTGTTTTCTGGTCTTTTGAAACAGCTTCAAATAATTGTCTCAGTAGTGCAAGGAAGGAAACGTTTTTGAAATTAATTATAAAATTTCAGTTTCAGTCTATGACATGCTGTCATTATATCTTAAATCATTATATCTTGCTTGAATCTGCATTTTACAAAGAGGATAAACTTGTAAAAGGTAAAAGGCTTCAGTGTGATTCTAAATGTTTTCCCAGACGTCTTACAGCTGGTATCTTACTGTAATCTATTACACAAGCTAATAAGGAAGCAGTGCCAGAAGGTGCTTTGCTGATGGGAAAGACAGAGGAGGCTTTGAAGCCTGGTTTAGGTCATTCTTGCATTATCTTACTCCCTAAATGAACAGCACAGAGACACACCCATGAAGTATGAAAAACCTGCAGGTCATTTGACGTGCAAAACAAGGATGAGGTTAAAGTTTTACTGTAATATAGATATAATTATTTGAGTATTGGCAGTTAAACTTTATCTCATCATTGCTACTTTTTGGCTATCCATGGAGGACTGTTACAGCCAAAATTAAAATATAAATGTACAAAATATGTTAATTCACATTAAAATTTGCTATTTCTGATTTGATGGCTTGCTCATTCACTCTCCTGTATTTCAATTCCTCAAACTTACACCATTTAAAAAGTCTGGCATTTCATCTCACTGAGGTTTAATTTCACACCGTGCCCTCTACATCTAGAGGAAGGTGAATGTCCTTTCTTAAATTCTCTTATAGTCTTGATTTGTTCTAATATTTCATATAGAAAGTGATTTTGTATGACATCATATAGAGATATTAACTTCAAATGGATGCGCATGATTTCTTTTTTCCATACGCGTCCTCATTTTTAAATGATGTGATCAGAATATCCAGAATACCCGCTGAATATTTGATCCTGTTTCGTGTGTCTTGGTTGTTTATGAGCCTATAAAAAGCTGAAGGAATGTAGATTCAAAGGTCAGACTGAACTCTTTTATGACAGGTGAATTCTGAACTTTACAAGTTGAGATTCTAGGTGTCAAGTGCCAATGTGCAACCCTTTTGCTTTATATTTCTTCTGAATTAGACCATAAACTTTATAAAGTTTGCACCATAAACCTTAAGGTATTTACTGTGGCTCAGCTTCAAGTCTCCAGATACAGCCAGCACACTTGAAGGAGGCATGTTTTATCTGAATTGCAAACAAACCTCTCACCCTGATATAATCTGACTCCGAAAATCCCCTAACCATATAAAATCTTCATGGCTGACATTGTGATAAAATGTGTGAAGTATAAGCACCGTGAAACCAAAGACACAAGACCCTCTGATCCTCCCTCACCTGTGGTTATAGCCCCATGAGCATTACGGCATACACAACCACCAAACAAGCTGCTCCCTTTCTGAGCCGAGTGCCAGACAACACTGACTCTTTGAGTCCGATCACAGAGACCAACTGAGACTTGTCTCAGACCAAATGCCAAATATCCCGAAGGCATCTTGCACATTGCAATTACTCTTATGATGAAGAGAAAAGCCTTGAATACCCTCTTTGCACAAATTTGCACGTGCTGCATGTCCACAACTTCCTGGTATTGCCGGCTCTAATAATAAAACCATGAAATAATTGCTCACGTACACGCAGTATGATTGAAGCTCTTTTAGTTGCACATTCAGATGGTAACTAAATACTATTTTAGACTCTTTTTTTCAGACTTGCAGACAGAGGTGATGTTTTGCTGATCGTAGCTTTTAAAAAATCCTTCCGATTTAATTTTATTTATGTAGCGATAATTCACAACAGCTGCTTCCAGGTAAGAAGATCAGATCAGTCAATCCACTTTGAGCAGCAGTTTGTGACAATGGGAAGGAAGAATTCCCGTTTAACAGAAAGAGATCTCCAGCAGAGGCAGAGTCACGAAGGGGCAGCCATCTATCACAAGGGTGAGGGCAAAGAAAAGAGAACAAATGGAGATCATTGAATAAATGACATTCATTGATTTCCTTAATGAATGAGTTTAAACACACATTGAATGGGCACCCACAGGAGAAAAACAGGTAAGCGAGGCATTACAAATGATGATGTTTCTCCATTTCACAGCTGCAAGTGTTAAAAGATGCCTATTTTAGAATGGAATCACAACTGGAGGATGGCCAGGTAATAAACGGTAGGTAAAAATGAGACCTTTCATATGACAGAACCTGTTTTAACCAGCAGCCTGTTTCATATGATGATGTGACCCTTGAATGTTTAAATGAAATGCACTGTTTGAAGCTTCCTCCAGTAAATGATCAGAAACCAGATCGAACATCCAGAGCACCAACGCTTGTTTCTGTTACCCTGTCTCACAGACATTAGACATCATTTCCAAAAGTTGATTCTGTTCATCTGGACGTAGCGTTTTGTGGGAGAAACGTTTCGTCACTCATCCAAGTGACTTCTTCAGTCTCAGCTGACTGCAGGTTTCCCCAATCTTATAAACAGTACATTTGCATAATGACTGAAACCAGCCCACTGAAGGAACAATGGGCTGGGAGGTCAGTTCCTTAATCATGAGAATTTGCATAATTAAGATTAAGGAACTGACCTCCCAGCCCATTGTTCCTTCAGTGGGCTGGTTTCAGTCCAAAAGTTTGAGTCAACTTTTGGAGATTTACTTTCCTGGATGATTGAGAATGCATCAAGAAGATTAGACATCATTGCTGCTTAATGTGTTTTTATGTTATAGCCCATGATTTTGATGCTTGATGTACTTATTAACTTATAAAGGACTAGATCTCTAGAAGTGGTAAACTTCTACCTACTCTTGTTTGGGTATAGTATGTACATGATATGTAAAATTTTAGATTTGAGATATTTAATATTGTTTCTTACATATGGCACATGGAGTGTAAGCATTTTCGCAGATGGTACTTACATTTCCCTTTGTTTTCATTGGACTTTGCCTTTGTTTTCTTGATATGAAAGCATCCACTGAATAAACTAAGATAAAATAAGAATCTAAGACACAGGACTCAAAAACACTCAAACACAAACCAACTTTGAATTAAAGTGGAACATTTCAACCCACCCCCATGTACTTCTGTGAGCTTAATTAGATATGCAAAAGTTATTGCATAAAAAAATAGCTTATTCAGAGTTGGGAATATTTTTTTTCAGATTGACCACTTAACATATTGATTCAAACTACTCAGACTGAGGAGTTTTGATGAAGTTGCAGAATGATGAGTTAAGTTTTGCTTCAACCCCACAGTAACAGGAGACGTTTGTGTTTCTGCCACACTCAGCATGTTTTCATGCTGAGCTCTCCTTTTAGTTCGGTTCAGTGAAAATCATCAGTGCTCAGCATTGTGTTTCGGCTTCGCTACCCAAACGACAGATACGGGAAATCTGTCACAGCTCATGCAGTAACTCTACAGTGCAACAGATATGTGTGAATCATCATCTGTCCTCAACTTAATAGTTTATTTAAGTGTTAGAATGATGAGTATCGTTTCAGTGATTTCATTAACTATATAATTACACTTGGTGCCACGTGGAACATTTTCTCCCATCAGGTGAGAAAGACAGGTGTTACGACCCTCCCTTGTCTGTAAAGTATAGGGGGCACAAAGGGTGTGACAGATGAGGGCAGCAGCGCAACTCATACTACTTACAACTATTTACATTTACCTTACACCATTAACTTCAGTAGGAGGGGAAAAGGAAGCAAACTAATCTTCAGGGTCTCCAAGGCCAAAAGAACAAAGCCCCCCACTCTTCCTGGAAAGAAAAGAAATCAGAAAAAGCAAAGCCTAAGATCTCTGACTGGCCACAAAACAGGTGAAAAGGTTTGCATAAACAAAAATGGCAGAGCACCCCTCTCAAGCTTCGGCTAACCTCTGAGTACTTTGACTAAACAGCAAAACAAACTATGTCCCACAAATTTGCCACCTTTGTCTTTCAATAATAACTGAAGCTAGACAGGACTACTGAGCAGGCACACACTTCCCAGTATTCGATGGTTAAAGAAGAGGGCGAAGCGCTTGTTGCTAGAGCCACATATGCTGTTCCACAAATGATTTTGATGCTGCTCTGCTGTGGCAATCAGGTGTGGTAACCTGGAACAGAGAGGGAGGGAGGGAGAGCAGCTCTCTTCTAAGAAGAGGCTAAAAGGTCAGTGGACATAACAACAGGTAAGAAACTTATTGTACTCACTTCTGAGTAAAACCCCAGTTTTCTTACAAATCACTTTAGACTTATGATATGTTTAAGTTAAAACCCTGTTATACTGACTCACATTAGTCGCTCTTAATTTCTATATGTAGGGAGCCGGTTCATCCTTATTTATTTAGATCTATTGAGCAAATTTATTATCTATTTATTGTATTTTATTTACATTTTTTCTTATACAAGTTTCATTGTACATTGTAGAATGAAAATAATGTCAGTGATTCTGGCTGGAGTCTATTCCAGCTACAACAGACAGACATCTAAAGGCATTTTAGAACTGTGGGAGGAAGAGAGGACCTAAGCAGACATGATCAGATGGTGGATTTGTGTTTTATTAATTTCCCCAACTACATGATGTTCATCTTACACCGTTTTTCACATGCCTTGAAACTGAGAAGCGACAAAACAAAAAGAAAAAAAAAAAGTTTTAAATAGAGTTAATCTCTATTTAAAACTTTTTTTTTAAAAACTTTTTGTTAGCGAGCAAATATCAGCTGCTGTCCATTTTTAAGCCTTTTCTACAACTTTTTGGAGGCTCTCTGAGCGGATTTCTTCTAAGTGAAACGCGATTATATTTTCTGTGGCCAACAAAAACTGGCTGTCAAGCAAACATTAACCTTATGTTCTTTTAGCAGATCAGGAGATGTCAGCAGCCTGGCTCCACCCTTATGAATAAACTGAGTGTCATTATTATAGCTGCTTTGTGTGTGTTTACTTGTTGTCTGCAAGCATGACCCTGAGTTTTGTGTGCATAATGAGCAAATCCAAGTGACAACGTGCCAGGGAAAACGCACCATGACCCTGTAACGACTGAATTAGTGTTCACAAAAAAACCTTGAGGAAATAACACGATTAGAGTGTTTTTAATGCTGTAAATGTCACTTAGATCATTACTTTCTTATAATAAAGGATAGACTGTACGAGACAATATGAAAGTATCATTAAACCATTGAAAGATACTTAAGATGGATTCTGTTTAAAAGGAAGTCATTCTGCTCATTTCCAGAGTAGCTTTGCAGGATTCACAGCTCAAAATAATTTATCAATTTATTATCATTTATCTTATAATTTTATTGAAGAATCCTTTAGTTCAGTCTTTTAAGCCAACTTTCTTGTGATCGACTGGCTCTCACTATCATAAGATCCAACACAAAGTGGTTGGAACTAATGAGTGTCCTTGACTCACTCCGTGAGTCAAGGACACCTAGTGTTACTCTCAACACTAGGTGTTGAGAGGAAAAAAAAAAAGAAGTCAATTTTAATCATTGAATGGATAGTCTATGTGTGCTACACAACGTCTGGGACTGCATAGCAGAGATAGTGTTAAAAACATGTTTGCAATAGATTTTTTTCGTTCCTAGTGTAGATACATAACAGAAGCAAGCTATGGTGGGCGCACAATGCCAAAAGCTGGACTTTTTCGCTAATGGCCACTTGAGACTGGCTCAAGAAGCGAGTCAATGCCCAGATTCGCATTGTTTAAATGTCCAAATTTTGCAGCCTGCTACAAAAACGCTTTAGATCTCTGACCCATTTGAATGCATTTAGGCTTGAGCTACAACTGATATGCAATTGTTACAAAATGGAAAATAGCAGATTACGCGGTCGCTCATCACTGAAATGATGCCATCCCTGGAATTTAGTGTCTGCAAACATGGAAGCATTCAATTCATTGAGGATTCACCATCCAGTTTAATTTTGTCATTCATAGAAGTGGAAATACTGTGGAACTCATGTGGCAAATAACATGGCTTGCTGAGGTCTAAAAGAACATGAATCCGTGATCATTTTTTGGTGGCATACACAAAAAATACAGGGCTATTCAAGCACCTAAACCACCCACATCTACAACATTTGGAATGCAGGTAGTGATGGAAAGGACATTTGGACACGCAAGAGAGGAAGCAGAACGCATTTCCTCGTCTTCTTTCACCCAATGTGTTTTTCCTTATTCGTGCAGATAGAGTAACAAAGAAGCTTACACTTTACAAATGTAGCACAATTTACAGACAATTGCACTGTGTATTAGTACTGCGCAGAGGAAATGCCCTTCAAGTAAAATGTATAAAGGGCAGTGAAAAGTTACACATTCAAAAACTTAAAATATCTGCACCAAAATATACCCCCCCCCCCATTCAGTTATATGATGCGCGAGGCCAGGATTCAGCGTGAGGCAGCCACGGCCAACCACGAACCAAGAGCTACTCCATACCTCCACCACTGGAAAATGTTACATCAGTGCATTAACTGTCAGATAAATGGAAAAAAAATTAAAAAAAATAAAAGCAAACCCCAAAACAAAACAAACAATTTCCTCAAAATATTTCATTCAGTATTTATTTTGAACGAAATATACAGTTTTTTTTGGAACTCATACAAAATTTACACAAAAACATGAATAATTTAATCATAACAAAAAGAAACTTAGAGACGAGTATAATGGAGTTTTATTACACCATGGAGCAACATTAAGAAGGAAAGAACGAACAATGGCCTTAAACCTACCTAACCTGTTCTTAAGTAATCATTTTTTGCTAGAAATTCAGTACACACACACACACACACACACACACACGTACCAATGCTGCACTAACACATCTTGGAAAACATGTGAAATGGAAGAAAAAAAGAAAAGAAAAGAAGAAGTGGCTCTAATGAAATGCAAGAGAGGAAGCAGAACTTATTTCCTCATCTTCTTTCACCCAGTGTGAAAGAACTTCAGTGAGTCACATTCAACAGATGTTACAGTGTTGTTCATCCTCTGCTTCACAGTGGATTTAAAGCCATTTCAGGTGATTGGGGTCACCTGCAAGGCACAGTTTGCATGTTCATATGAGGAAAAAAACAAACGTTTTAATGTGTATTTTATGCATTTTAATGAACTTTACTACATTTATTTGGCTTTAAATTTAAAGTAGCCCTTTGTAGCACTGGATCTCTGCCATTTTACCATTCGGAGTAATACTGTTTCAAGTTTGTGTGCCACTTCACGTGCAAAAAAGGCAGAAAAATAATTAAGGGTGAAACGCATCAGACATCATCGGGTTACAGGCCTGTGCAGGCCGTCGGCGGGTGGGGGCATGACTGAAACATGCGTCAAAAGAGGATCGATCTGCTCCGAGTTAACCTTGGCTCCCTTTCACAAGTGGCACTTCAATCATTGACGGCAGTGCGAGCCCCCCGAAGGCAAACATGAGTAGCAAGGCCGCGTCCTGATCCCGAGCCATGTTTGAGGCTACTGACGGGCCTTCAGCCAATATTTACATGGCAAATAAAAATCGAGTAAGAGTGGTAAGGAGGAATGTTTTTACTGTTAAAGGCTTGTTCAAGTCAGGCAGCGCCATCCCAAGTCAAAATATCAACTTTAGGAAGCAAATGCCTAAGGAGGCTTTGAACAGATGTGCACAAAACCACAACACCGCCCCACAACTTCACAAGTTTGGAGTCTGTTCACAAAGAGGTTTGTTCTAGGACGCGTGTGTTGCATAGAGTACAATCACAACTCTGTTTCTTACAGTCAAAATAAATTGAAATCTCAGACACAGCAATACGATTTGGCCCTTCATTTCTTTAAGACATGCTTGGCTCAGATTATAAAAAGAACAATGTGCACTGGGATGAACTTTGGTCTATCCTCACTTGGTGGAATTGTGCAACGGGAAACATAAACCCACGTAGCCACTGAATAAAAGCTACCCTTTCCTTCATTTGAATAAATATATTAAAAAAAAACAAAACAAAACAAAACACCAATATGGTGATTATAAATACATGAAACTACAGGAAATCAGAAGAAATCCCATGTGAAAGTAGAAAAACAAAAAAAACACTTGCTTCTTTGGAACATGACAATAAAATGTTGCTTATAGTTTTTCAAACCGTATAAAACAAAGAAACAGATCAGTCGTTAAATACTCCTGGGGTTATGTTTCATACTTTGTAGTTCAGATTCAGCAAGACAAAGGACACGTGTTCAAGAGTTTGATTTGAAATTTGATCTCGACTTCTCATGATCAGACCCCTTCAAAGTGCAATGGGACTTTCCTCTCAAACGCTTCACATTACAATGCTTCACGTGTGTCGCCTTCACGTGTCAAGAGTCTGTGTTTTCCTCCTTTGCATATTCCTCTACCAGTTTCTCGTATGAGTGGCTGTGTTCTGAACCGTCACTCGTGAAGACAGATCCTTCGGACTCGGAGCTTTGCTCCTCCTTGGAGTTTGTCTCAATGTTTTCGTCGCACGTGGTGATTGAGAGTTTTGCTTTAGAATCGTCGTCGTCCTCCTCGTCCTCCTCCACCTCCTCAGAGTTATTGCTGAGGAAGTTCTCCTCGTCGATAAAGGTGATGTTGGCATTTTGGAACATTAGAGAATGGTACTCCTTGGAGTCCCAAGCCCTGTGACTGCCTGATACACATTCTCTCTCTCCTCCATTCTCCAGATTCACGTCCTTGTCAAGCTGGTTCTCAAACATTTGATCATGGCTTAGTTCTAGGTCACCCTCCACCTGGTCTTCTTTTAGCAGTAAACCATTGTCTGAGCCCAGAAGGTAGTTCTTAGACTTGGAAAATGCAACAGTGACACGGTCACTAAAGCTATAGCGCCTCTTTTGGCGTGGTGAGCGGTCCAGGCTGAGGATGGTATGGCCGTTAAACATGGGAGCATCGTTGCAACTCTTCGAGCGACCAATCTCTTTAGATTTACTGACCGCTTTGCTGCCATCTTTTGTGTTGCCAATCTGTTTAATCAGGTCATTGTAGCCTTCCTTCTTCTTGGACAAGAAGCTGAAAATGTTGACATCATTCGGACTGGGAGGCGAACTAAGGGCAACTTTGTTAGACTCTTTGTAGTGGCGGAGCTCTTCGAGAGATAGCTTGCGCAGCTTACGACGTTTCTTCAGGGCTTTGTGGGCTTCAATCACCATCCGAACTTTCCAGTTAAAGAACAAAGAAAGCCAGGCCAAGCCGAGATAAATCCACACCTCCACAAAGTAACGATACAGAGGTGGATATTGTTTATTTGGATCCACACCTGCAGGGACAAAGGACAGTGTAAGTGATTTGCATTGAAGTTGTAAGTGCAGGAAATTTAAAAGGTTCAAGGACATCAAGAAGCACCTTTTACTATACTAACTTAACTGTCTAAATTTTAGAAGCCAGCTTACCTGCCACCATGTCCCCAAATCCAATTGTGGTCAAGGTAACAAATGAGAAGTACAAGCCATCAATGTAAGTCCAACCCTCTTGAGACATGAAGACTAAAGGTGGGAGGACTAAATGGATCAGGACACCCCAAAGAAGAAAGATAGCCGTGCAGGTAAACTGAGATTTCCTCTGGGGGGGGGGGGGGGAAAAGACCATGG
>VUQG01007805.1:3433-13977 GCA_015106755.1 Etia nguti
TCAAAAACAGGTTAAGTGTAATTTTTCAGCTGTGAAAACACACTGGCGTCATGCAGAAGAGAGTCATGTGATCCGGCGGGTCAGACATCACGTTCACACTCAGGGTTAATGTTAATAAGACTGGTAATGAGTCTCATTAGTACAACGAAAATCAATCAAGCCAAAGGCAAGTATTAATAATTTAGCAGGAACATGTTGTGCGAGGAGAATCTCCTCCTATCACTAACCTACCCAGAGCAGCCAACTTGGCTTACTCGGTTACACATGTACACTAACACACAAAAGCAGCCAGCAAACCGAAACTCTTTCATGTGTCCGTTTTGTACCCACATCAGGACAGCAGGCTTTTCCACAACCTCAAAGATCCCAAAAGACGTTTAGATGTCCTGGATCTTCCACTGTACCTTTAACATCACACAGAGAGGGACCATTTGGTTTACTTTGGTCTGTCTATCTGTCTGAATCTTTGTGTATGTTTTTATTTTTGTACACAGGTCTCTCCAGAAAAAGAGCTCTCAACCTCAGCAAGATAAATGAAGGATTTATCAATAATAATTATTATAATAATGATCGCATTTGAGTAAAACAACAGTTATAGCCAATTCTCAAAGGGAATGTCTCCTCACTTCAGCATGAATAGCTAATTTCTAAAAACACTCACTTTTATAAGCCAGTCTAAAACTAAACCAGGCTTGGCTTTGTGAAAATCTCAGAGATTTAACTGGACCCCTTACTCCATTAAAATTTTTAACAGGACCTACTCCTCTTAATATTCTTATAAAAAACATATCCCAATATTTCAGACTGTGTCAGGAGTGTATTTGGGAAAAATAATAATCAGAGGGGACAATTACCCTCAGATTTAGAATGGTATTTATTTGCTACTTCATCATATAGCAAATAACACAATGTAAGAGCAAGGGATACAAGATTAAATGGCAGAGAAAGTGTCAAAACTGAAGATCTCTTTTCAAATACATAAATTTATCAGCGTTTTAAATTTATAGTAAGAAATGTGGCAGCAACACAAAGAGAGCAACCACCTGAAATCCCAATAACTCCCAAGAATAGTCCTAAATTATCCCAGATAGGAAATCAAGCTCGTCATCAAATTTAAATTCAGCTTAAAGAAAAGACTAAGAGTAGAACAACAGTGTTTTGAGTTGAGTCTATCAGCAAAGCGTGATCCTTCAGCATACATGGATATATGAACCAAAATGTCACGGCAGATCATCCACTAGGGTGGATATTACCACATAATCTATTACAAATGTGTGTTGCTTTTGTCAAACAGCTACTGTGACCAGAGCACACAGTAAGTGTACACACATGCACGCACACATTTCCCCCCGTTCTCATTCCTATCTCTGACCCAAGAGTCACTTTAAGTCCACTGCATTGCAAAACATTACAACTATGCCTTAAAAAAAGGATAATAATTTCTTTTTTTAAAAAAGCATGAAAACACATTAAATTTGGCCTGGTATGAAAGCAGGACATTCCTTAAGAAGTTACCCTGTCTTTTTCTCTGTTTTGCCTCAGACACAAAGACTTGCTGGAGCAATAAAACAGCCTTTTGCCTCAACACACAGTCGTGTTCCTGCAGGCACTCTGTGTCCACTGACTTTTTATTCCAGCTTGGTAGGGGTAGAGGGTGGGGGGATTGACATTTTATTGTGGGACTGCACAGACGAGCAATTAAAGGCTGCATTCCTGAGTCTGCCGTTGCCTCTGTATAGTTACCAGCAAAGGAGACTGGATGGTCTTTATGGCTCAGAAACTCCCAGCCTATTGTGGATTCCTATCAGACAGACAAAACGCTTCATAAATCCATGCTCTCTGAATGAAATGTCTCCCACCCAGCTGACTTTTGTTTTGCCAAAACACTGCAGTGAGTTATAATGTCTTTTCGATGCGTTCTACATCTGTGAGAAAAATTGTACTAAAATAGTTCTAACATGCTGCAGAACAAGGTCATGCTTTATAGGCTGCACAGATGTAAAAACACAAATTTCTCAGTGTTGCTGAACTTATAGTTTGGGACTTCTCTTCTCCATGTAAGCCTTACTGGGAGGCGGGGTCACGCAGCCTATTCTTTTCCAATGCTCACAGCATCTCCACAGTTGCACAAGCATAGTCACCGGCATTCACAGTCTAACCCAATCCTCCCGTACTCCACAGCAGGATTACGTCTTTTAACAATATGCAGTTTGTTTCGCAGCATAAGCACATTTATACCCTCACAGTTGTGACAGCGTGACTGCAGAAGCAGCAGGCTTGAATCCTTCCTGCTGCATGAATGGTCTCTACTGTAAAACTATTATCCTGGAGCACACAGGGGCACAACAATTGTTTCCTCACAGTATGATGCATGGCTGACTCTATTCAACAGCCCAAGAGTTTGGAAGAGTTCTTGAAGAAGAAATCCCAGTGTGAAGAACGGCTGCTTTGCCAAACTGGGTGCAGGAGCACGGCAAATGACTCCTGCTTTAATGCTTTTCAATGAATGAATGAATTCAGTGACTTGAAAAGATGCAAAAAACAAAAGAAACATTGGACCCCCCCCCCATCACTTGTGTGATATGCTCACCCATCTGGGTGAACTAGTGCTGTACCTCCATTTGTGCAGGGCAAAGCCAGGACACTGCTCTCCACAGGTGACACAGGGTTGTCCTCTCTGAGTCTCATCTACAGGGGTCTGCTTGGAAAGAAGGAAACACAGGTCACAATAGCAGGTCCCCTAAACTCCTCACTGCATTGGGCTTTAAATGACTGTCATTAGTTAGCTGGTAATTTAGACTATTTACATAACGCATTGCATTTTCAAAGTGTAACACTATTTTAAATGACGTCCTTAATATAACTTAAAAACACATTGGTGGGTGGGTATTTCTAATGGAAATACGTGTGTGCGCTTCAGAATTCGCTCAGAAAGCAACTGTGCGCAACAGAAAACATCATCATGCTGACTGTGCTGTTGTGTCACATCTCGAGTTACATATCTCAGCAGCTTAGATTATACTGGATCTCCTTAGCAACAGGACAGAGCATATACAGAGAAGAAAACCGCACAACAAACAAGAGCATACTGCGTGCAGTGGGAGCTGAAGCAGCGCTATGGAAACCATCAAACCTCTACTAACTTTATCCTGCCAACTTACCGATCTGCTGGGATCTCTTCTCCTGGAGCTGCGACTGAACATGACCGCTTGAACCCAGAAGAGCAGATGTACAGTCGTGCGCTACCGAGACAAATTGAGCACAGAGGAAACTCGGGATTTAAAAATACCAATAATTTATTTTATTTTTTTTTTTAAATACCCCTCAAGATTTGTCTAAAAGTGCGCAGAGCGCTGGCGGCTGTCTTGCCCTATTAACCTTCTATATTAATGAATGAAGCCTCGCTGTTCCGGGTAACAGCTCCACCCTGTTTACCCACAGCCAATGGAAATCTGGCTGTGTGGGGGGCTTTTTCTTTTAGGAAACAAAAAAGAAATAAAGAAAACAGATAGGTCATTATAACATTTTGTTGAAAGTGATGATTAATTCATTTATTTGTTCTATTTTACTTGTTTAAAAGCTAAAAGTAAAAGTGGGCTGAAAGTTGAGCAAGTTTTAAAAGTCACATATTTTTAAAAGCGAGAGAGAGAGAGAGATGTCTGCAGATGTATGCAGTCTTTCTTTTACTTTACCACAAACTTGCACTGAGCCCTCCTGGGTGCTTTCCTCTCTTTGGTCTGACAGCGTTGACTCTCCAACAATCGCCTTCCATTTATCACCAGAGAAAAGGCTTTTTAACATCAGTGTAAGACCGATCTGACTCACAGGCAGCTTTTATGCTGCTCTGACAGCCAACTTAAAGTTCAGGGATGCAACAGTAATGTGTGATGGTTGCTGTGCACCGTTTTTGGTCGTTTATATTTCTGTGTAGTAGACGTAATGGGGTTTCTTTTTCTTTTTTTCTTTTTAATCAAGTGGCAAGATTGGACAAATGTCACTTCTCCCTAATGCACCTCTGCGGTCAGTTTGGAGACTTGCAGTCGTACTGCTGCTGTGCACAGCTAAAGAAAAGGAGCCTGAATTTTGACATCTGCTTGGACTGTTTGAGAAAGCGTCTGTTGTCAGATAGGGTTATGGCTGATAAGAACGAAGACAGACAACACTGCAGGTGTTGTTTCCTTTAAAGAGGATGAAACAAGGAGCAGACAGACAAACTGGGAGATGTCTGCTTGTCTCAAGGACAGAATCACAACCTTGAGATAATCAGATGTAGCAATGGATGAAGGCAAAAAGCATCAATAGTCAAATAATGGCAGTGTGATAGAATAACAGAGGAACAGGAAAACTAATCCACATTTACTCACAAAACAGACAAGTACATTTCTAGATTCAGGTTAGCTCACCTTTGCTTGTGGTCATCATTTGACCTTTTAGCTACATGAAATTCTTCACAATGTTTTGTTGCCTGAGCACATCGGGAAGAGAATGTGGGATTCTTTGTTAACATTGTTGCATACAGCAGAGTGCAAAGGCCTTGAGCCATCTTTCATTTCTTTATATTGCATCAGGAAAATGGGAAATGGGTGCAATGTTTATTGAAACATCTGCAAATATGCATTGAAATACAGCATATAAGGCAAAAGCGGAGTTTGTACAATTCGAATTCTCTTGTAATTTCCTGAAGTATTCTTCAAGAATAGTTCTCCAGGCTTCTTGAAGGACATTTAAAGCTCTTCTTTGCATGCTGGCTGCCTTTTGTTATATTCCCTATCAAGATGATCTCAAACAGCTTCAATAATGTTTAGATCTGAGCTCTGGGGAGGCCAGTCACTGACTGTTCCATTGTGTTTTTCTATCCAGGTATGTTTTTTCTGCATTGGCGGTGTTTGGAAACAATGTCGTGATGAACGCTGGCCATGCATGCAGAAACTTTGCAGATGGCATTGCATGGTGGATCAAATATGAACACTACTTTTCTGTATTCATAATTCCATCATTTTTGACATTTTTGTTTCCCAAACCATGACAGCGCCTCCACCGTGTTTTATAGATAGCCGTAGACACTCACTGTCCCTCTCTCCTGACCTCACCCATACATATTGATGATGATTCGAACCAAAAATTTCAGATTTGGATTTATCACTCCATAAATTCTGTTGCCAATGATTTTCTATCCAGCTTTTTCTCCCTGCTTCCGTTCATTAAGCCATTTTTCCACTCAGACCATTTTTGAGTGGCTGCTAGCAACAAAGTGCTTAAAGATGCAGTTTAAAATGCACATTTTGCCAAATTGTCTGTTATGACACAACACTGGTTCATACCTTGAGTTAGGTGGCTTTTTTGCGCTTGAATGATTCATAGGTCAGTGTTAATTTGTTCAGTGATTAAAAAACCCCAACTTATTTTGAAAATGGTCAGCACTGAAAATGAGTGAAAAAGATGGAGAACTATTAGTCATGACCGCTATAAAATGAAAACAAAGCCTGGCTGCTAAGAAGGAAAAAGAAATGAGGAGCTGTCCTGTGCTTTACATAGACAGTGGGACTGGTATGAATGTAGAATATAAAGAACCTGCTTCTACTAGTTGTCATTTTGATTTCAATTTTTCAACATTTTGACATCCTCGGTTTCTCAAATAGTCAAAGGAAGCTGTCTCTTTGGTCCGGGTGTAAGTTACAGCCCATTGCAGGCTAACTATAATGTTTTGCTGCACACAATGTGCTGCTTTGGAAAATGCATTTTCAAGCGCTTTGAAAATGTTTCAAAAAATGTGGCAAGGCAGTTGAGGAAAAAGTGTAACACATAACGCTAGTGTATCTGGGCATCCACATTATTTGTGCGTGCATGCCGGGCCTCAGGCTTACTACTAAGCCTCAGTTCAAAGTCAGCCCAGATTACCTTTAGGAATGATGATGATAATGATGGTGAGGGAAGCTGACCCTGGGGACTCGTGACTTTAAAATTCCCCTCATTAAGTCTCAGGTTAAGAGTCTAAACACGCTTGGCAGAATCAAAAACAGCTTTCATGCTATTTCCAGGAGCAATGCAAGAACTAGGTGGCAGTCAAGAAAAGCTCCTTTTTTGGTTGCATGCTAAACAGGGTAAAGTGAGTTGCTGCTGCTCCCACACGCATCAGTTGATTCAAGAGAAGTTAGCCTCAGACCTTCTAATTAGGTCCATTTTTGCTCATATTTTTTCACCATGTAGCCTGTGAACCTTTGACCTACAGAAGTCTGACAAGGCTGATTTTGAGTCATTGTTCGCAAGCTTTTGGAAATGCCTTTCAAAGGTTCTGAGAAAGTCTAATACAGCAGCTTAGATCACACATATAATCCTTGTGGGAAGGTCTGTGAGATTAGGGTGCAAAAAACTCACTCATATAAAGATATGGAGGATACACGTATTGATTGGAGTATGAGTATTTAAATGTGTAAATGTTCGTTTATTCATTTCGCTAACAGTGGAACAATCTGATATATACTGATATATACTGTCTCAGTTTGGGGCAGGGATAGCTCAGTAGGTAAAGTGTTGGCCCCGTGATCGGAGAATCAGGGGTTCGATTCCCCTGAACGGCTACCCTGAGGTACCCCTGAGCAAGGTACCGTCCCTACACACTGCTCCCTGGGCGCCCAATGGCAGCCCACTGAGTGAATGGGTTAAATGCAGCGAGGAATTTCTCCACGGGGATCAATAAAGTATACATTATTATTATTAGTTTGCGGACCTATTGTTGGAACACTTGTATCAAATATTGCCTGTTCTCTGTCTACACTTACCCCTAACTATCTTGGTCACGCACTTGCAGACAAATCAAAAGGCATTTTAGAGGAAAGAGAGTTTGTAGCTACATAGTTCAAAATCATACCTGTGTGGTTTTCTTCAGTCAGCGATAAAAGTGCTCATTCTTCAAGGGAAACGTACCTGATAAGTGCTGCGGATCACTGAACCTAGAGATAAGAAGAAAAATAACAAGAACCTGTATTCAGCCTGAGATAACATGCTGCTGGAGTCTGAGTAGATGTTAATAAGAAATTATATCAAATAAAGGCCATCAAGATTAAAATTGTATTAATATTAGTGTGTCATTGTAAAATCCAGTCATTTAATCAGATACGACATCTTGGATGAAAACCTGGAAATAGTGGCAGATCCAGTCTTGAAGTTTAACATGTCTTTGTTTTGTTTTTTATGTTAAATGCCTTTTTACCATACCTGAGAAATTCATCCTGACTTTTGGGAGTGACGAAACAGGAGGATTTCATTTGGTTACATCTGCCGAGGAGAGAAGGCTTCTCCATAAGTGCTTTGTTTCCTTTTCTGGAATATCTGATGCAACAGAGACCTGCTGACATGCTGCAGTCATGATAGCAACGCTGTTAGACTTTTTAAAAAAGGGGAAACACAGAGTGTTCTAACTGACCCAGGGGTGTTTACACATCTACACCTGAATCACGTACTTAACTTTAGACAAGCCCTGTGGAGCTGCTGAGAGCTCCTCTCTCCACCAAACTGACTTCTCTCTTTCCTTTTCACACTTTTCTCCATCTCCTGTTAAACAGCCACTCTGAAGCAGCATTTCACTCAGCCTGCTGACAGACATTTGAAGAGTCGGCCTCAGAGTGAGTGGCCACCTCGTGTTGCTATGGCTCACCTGAGAATACCAACATAAACAGTAAGAAAAACTAGAACACGGAGGCTGGTGCAAGGTGGTCAGTGCTACTTAGATGCATACTCGTGCCTCCACACAGTTGGCACTTCATTCCTCGCTCCATTTAATATTAATATCAGATTACATACGTGCAGGATGACCATCTGCTGAATACAATCAGGCCAATATTTTATGTGCAACTTTCCACGTGGAACTGAGCTTTGTGGACCTGGTTTAGACGTATAGCAGGAGTGTTAAACATAAGGCCCGGGGGACAGAATGAGACTGGCAAAGACTTCAGTCCAGTCCACTGGACGACTCTGAACTTTAACTGTATTCATTAGTTTTACAGTTTTTCCTAGAAAAAAAGAACCCCCATTAATTGTTATTCATAATACACCAACAATAATTAACTAATAGATAAACAATTAGATTAGCTAATACTGAAGAAGCATAGTGTATTAGTGTGTGTACTACACAGATTAATACACATGATTTCAACTTTCTGAGGGACAGAACGTTTTTTTTTAAAATTATTATTATTTTAAAAGTAAAAATAGCATAGTTGAAAACCTTATAATTCATTTGGATGTCTGACTCTTTCTGTATCTATTGCCCGATGTGCATCTGCTGAAGAGGCCAAGTTCCTCTGTGCTCCTTTTGAAATGAAGAATATTTGCTTATAGAATTTAGATTTTGTTTCATTTTGTTATCGATGAAAAAACTGTCTGACAATGACTGGATGTGAATCTAAACTGGCACTGTAGTTTAAGGATCTGCCACCTATAAACATTCATCTTTTCCTTCTGCTGAAAACTCCTCATTGGTGAATTAGATTTATTTTAGAGGACCAGTGCTGACACTTGGTAAATGACCCGATAGTTCACAACTATGAAGACAGACAGAGGTTGGATTAGCTCCACGCTTGCCCGGTTAAAAGCCCGACTGCTATGATGATGGCGTAAAATGCGTTATCATATAAATCAGAAGTGCTACAGAGCGAGAATTTTATGGTCCAAACATTAACCAGACTATCATCTTTCCATGATTTTTTTATTTTATTTTTATGGCTGGTATTAAAATCGGAAGACACGTGAAGGACAAACTGCCGTGAAAATGATATACAAGTGCAAAAAGCAGACAGACAAGTGTGCGCCAGGCATTTTATTACCCACCAATCTTTGCTTCATCTGCTCTCATACATAAATCATCCCTTTCACGCGGCACCATCAAACTGTGCTTATACAACTTATGCAAATATGACACACATAAATAAATGCACTCATAAGACAACAAACGCTTTGCGAGATGCTTCATTTTATGGCAATACTGTGCTGTGATTCATAGTCGTTTATGATTGAGGCTTATGTACATTCACAAGAAAAGAAAAAAAAAATATTTGCATATAAAACAAAGAATATATATGAAGACAATAATACACTTTTATATGTCTGTTAAAAATGCAGCAGGTAAGCAACACATAATAATAAGATAAATACAGTTAAATACAATAATCCCTTCTTTTATGACACCTGAGAACTACATTCTGACATTCGCAGTAAGAAGAGCACCTGTCAGCTGTGGCCTTCAGTAAGACACAACACGTCTTCTTCCCTGTGTCTTTTGTACTTGTTTAGCGGCAGATTAAAACTGCACTGAATTCCCTTTTGGCTAAATGTGCACATTTTTATATAAGGCACTGAAATAGCACCATATGGAGCGGCTTACATGCACAAATAAGGCTTCTTAATCAGATGTAGATGAATGATGTACCACACAGAACAAACAGAATACAAGGACAGCTCACAATACTGCACATCAGTGGCTTCATAGAAACAAAACCCAGACTTTTTACACAAAATAAGAAGTACCCTGATATCTTCACACAGAACAACAAGTCAGGTTGATCTAAACAGGAGCACATGAGTATGCACAGTTTGGACAGACTCTTCAAAACAAAGATGGAAGAAAAGAATGTGAGGTACAGGAGGTAATGGTTTGCAAGCAGCATCTGGACAGAAATCAGGGCCTGCAGGGCCTGTGAGCTCAGCAGTCTGAAAGGTGTCTCCAGGGTTGGACCATCACATTATATGGATCTCCGGAGCAACTGCTAGGATTTTATAGGCCTGAGGTGAAGTCTTTTTTCCCCCCTTTCTCTCTCTCTTGAAGTTCTTTCAAGTTGCTCCAGATAAGATAACCTGCTTGTTTTGTAAGATCTAAAAGCTAATGGCTCTCCCCAGCCGCTGCACACTAATTGAGAGATATGCAGGAACACAGAGAAACTGATGTTTGGTCCATTTAACTCTACCATTTTTATAACCTATGCCTTTACTAAACTTTCATCTTCTCCAGGATAGCGGTAAAAATACATGGCACTAACACCTGACCTTTCCTTAGAGTATTGCACCTGACCCTGGTGCTTATCATTTGATGAGGCTGTAACTCAGTTCAAAAGTTGCACTCTCCTCTTTCCTGCCCACGTGGTTGATGACCTAAACCTACAATTAATAGATGAAGAATCTTTTGATGACTTTGACGAAAAACAAACAACATCTCAGGGAGGCAGCAAAATTTGGACTTGACAGGATGCAGAAACTCAATAAGTTAAAGTAGCTGTACATAGAGTCTGATGTACTTACTGCAAGAGATCATCTCATCAAACAAAAGTAGGAAAATGGACACCTCCATTCAGTGGCCAACATAATGGCCATCTACACATGCGTCTATAAACACCTCGCTGCATGAGAACCACAGGTCTGGTGAGCAACACAATAACATTACTGGATTAAATACAACTTTAATAATAGTTTAAAAAAAAAAAAATAAAAAAAAAAAAAACAAACAAAAAAAAAAAAAAAAAAAAAAAAAAAACCCCAAAACAAACAAAACACAA
>VUQG01007805.1:13997-26723 GCA_015106755.1 Etia nguti
ATTACTGGATTAAATACAACTTTAATAATAGTTTAAAAAAAAAAAACTAAAAAAAAAAACTACCCACCAACAACAGCAACTACAAAAAAAATGACTGTGGCGTAATGACAGTATTAAAAAGTTAAATAGGTAAAGCGCATTACTTTGGTAAAAATCTCACAAAAAGGCAACTGTGTGGTGTCATTGCCTGGTGCAGGTGTGGTGTTTTAGAAAACAAAACACTTAAATTACATTACAGTATAAAAAATAAATGGCACAGTACAATAAATAATACATTTTATCATTCTCTTTACAGTATTTACATCATTTTAAATTACACTATAAACACACAGGAGGAAAAAGAGGTTGTTTGGAACGGTTTGAACTCAAAGTTGGCTGTAGCACCAAGGAGGAGGGATATGTTCACACAATGAGCACCTGAACACAACACTGCAGATCAAAGAGAGAGAGAGAGAAGACATCAGACACAAAAGCCAATTACCCTGCAGAGTAGCAGTATATTGAAAAATGCATTCAGTGAGCGCAAAAGCAGATTATAGTTCTGTTTTTTGATATTAAATATTTTATATTTACATACTGTTATCCATCTTTACCTCACCTGTTTGATGGCTTTGTATTCATTCCACAGTTATGGGCAGACTGTGGCCAGAGGACGGTATACATTTACCACAGTAGCCTCCACACATTCCTGACACTCTGCTGCCATCCTTTGGACACGAGAATAATAACATGGGTACTGTGACATGGGTACTTATGTATTGGTACATAAGAAGCTGAGTGAATTCTTCTTTGTCACCTTTAAAGTTTTGCTTTTCTTGTTAATGATTTTAGGAATCTTTGTAGAAAAGATCCTGAAGCGTAAATTTAAATGCACCCTGAAATCTGGGGGTTTTTTTTGTTTTGTTTTTGTTTTTTGCATGTCTGAGGTCCACCAAGCAGGTTTGTTTATAAAGGTTGGCAAACAACCCCTTAGAAACAAGCGAGAAATGCGAGCTAAAAGAACTCCACTAGCGTAGGTAACAGAAGCAGGCAACTTAATAGTAGCTTCTAGAAGCAAAATGGAAATTGCATTAGAAGAGTGCTCCAAATTCACTATCACATGACATGAAAGCCACAGCGCTTTGTCTGATTTTCACTGGACTGTTGTCTTCATCCCGCTGTCCCAACAAGGCTTTATCTAAACTGCCTGGAGTGCCCGAAGGAGGGCCAGCTGGCTTTGGATGTCAGACTCTGAACACTTGTTGGCATCTCTACTTCCTCCTATTTTTGCCCTGCCAAAAAGAACTCTCCAGCCTGATCTCCATTTCAAAAAGTGGAGGGTGGTTGTAGGGGGCACTTGAGAGAAAGCAGCTGCCCAATAAAGGTTCTCTTTCAGCAAGGAGCTCTGAACACCGAACCCCCTTTGGAGTTACGTCTATTTAATCTGCAGCCCAACAAACATGAAGCAAGTATATGAATTAATGCTCTGGGCATGTACGTGATGTTTTACCTGTGATTTTTGTATCGTCTTCACTACAAAGGTGCCCTGGGACATCCACGAGGTGTCGTCAGCTAGCCTGAGCCCTGTTCCTGACAGGTTGATCTTAAAGCGGCCCTAAAAGGACAGAGGGACGGATAAAGGACAGAAATTAGATCTGGCATTAAAATATAGTTAAAGTTGCAAAAGAAATTAAGGTAAATCTTGCTATCTCCTTCAATACAGAGACCTTTAAGTGCCTGATCTGCAGTGAGCTGCAGAAAAATAAAGAAGCACAGCATCAAAGAGTAGGAAAGGGGTTTAATATTAATAATATCTATTTGACTGCCAATTAATTGTATTATTTACATAAAATACAACTTATTAGATAGATTAGATATTAGATTATAAGAAAAGCACGGGTGTTATTAATAACCCTTTCATTTTTGTTAAAAAAAAGACCCCTGATTTTATGACTCTACTCTACTATCTATTTTTTGCCACAGTTTTATAACAGATGTCATCATCCTCACCTGCGGACAAGGAACAGCACTGTAGCAGTCTCCAGCTGTACCAAATGGAACACTCTTGCCTTGATGGGTAAATGCAAACTGCCAGTCTGTAGCTATAGATCAAGATAAAGCAACAAAGTGATCTCTTAAAAACGTCTCTCTAGGCATTAGTCGCTATAGTAGCTCGAATGAACCTTAATAATCATGGCTTGCATCTGCCATGGTGAGCAAATCTTATGCTATTTACCTATAAATCCAGCCTGCGTTTCAGGCTGAGCCAAACTGCAATATCAGTATAATTCCATCTAGTTAGAGCAGTTTCATTTAATCCCCTCAAGCCTTGTAATTATGTGTTCCTTAAATGGACCTTAAAGACATCTTGAGTCCATTAACCCTCGTGAGCATGAACATAATTAAATGCCAAAGGAAGTTCTCATTTTGAAGTAATGTGGAGTTAACATTTTGCAGAGGATGCTGTGAGACTGTGGGCAACTTACTGATGATGTTCATCTTGCTGAGGTCCAGGCGGACTTTGGAGAAGGTCGTGATGCCAGCGGCACTGTAGTCTCTTCGACAGTCGCAATCTTCTCTTCTGGAGCCATTGGCTGGACACTGGGTGGGGTCATTGAGCCTGGGAAAACACACGTTCGCCAGATACCTTAGCTTAACTTTACACTTCCATGGAATTTCTTCATTTACAGAGCACATAATACTGCCAGGAGTCAGGTGGAGTTTTTGTAATGAAACAGGCTGTCCTTATTGTTATCCTCCTGTTTACCTGAAGCCAAAGATCTCTGAAAAATTCTCCCCTTCACCCGTCGCCAAGGTGATGTACTCCCGCGGAGCCTCTGTCTGCATTCCAGCACAGAAGATCTGAGAGGAAAAAAAGGCAACAGAGGAGCAAGAGGGTAAGTAAAGGAGGGAGACCAGAGGTGGGGCAAAGGGTAAAGGAAAGGCATAGAGGTGGTAGGAAGGTACAGGAAGATTTGTCCAAGTACAGAGGAGGTGCAGAGTTGAGGAAAGAAATAAAAATAACGGTCATAAGGAGTTGAAGGACAATTAAAACCCCCTAAATCCTGCAAGAGCTTGTGGATATTTTGGCAAATGATAGTATGTAAATGGTCAGACAATTTAAAGACAGATTTCCTGTGTTACATGAAACGTACTACATCTATTTGCAACCTCATATACAAAGCCATAGTGTCAAAAAAGTACCTAAAGATGTTAGCGAGGATTGATTTTAAGCAGCTGGCACAGTTAAGTGTGCACATGAAGAGATCAAAGTTGTGAACAGTGTAGAGGAGCATTCTGTGATTCTCAAATCGGACCTACTTAGCTTTCTCTCAGGGAAAATAAACAGAAAGCAAGTTTAATGCACTTTTGTTCTGGCTTCACTTTTCACACCTGGAAGCCAAGTCCATCTTTATATACAGTCTATGACAGAAACCTTTGCCCAGTAGGATCACTCCTCATTACCTGCTGGCAACAATCACACCTTTATTTAACTAATATAAAGGTGTATATATTTGGTATATAAAGCTTTTTTAAGATCTTTATCTTCTGTAAAACACAATGACCAAACTGTTTGGGAGGCTCTTTAATCATGACAGTGGGGCAGAGGAGACAATGCAGGAGACTGAAAATATGAGTGGAGACTTTGGCTGTGAGCTGAGTGTGAGTGTTATCAGGATGACTAGACGAGATGCACCATAACCTGGCTTCGAACTGTTCCTGACGGAGTCAAAACTACACTGATAAACACAGCCAACAGAGGGAGATGCACTGACAAACACAACTCAGGGGATGTAGAGCGGACGGATATGCATATACGGGTGTGGTGGTGGGGGTTTCTGCTCAGGCGCAGAAGCAGAGGTGGGGCAGAGAGGTTCAGGGAGCAGCATCACGTAGGACTGATGAGCACAAGCAGCCACACAGTTACAAATCATCTGGGCCTTCCTAAGCAGGACAAGGCTGGGACCTTGAGCTCTCACATACAGAGAGCTAACTCAGGAGGGAAGACCTTCAGGATAATTTGCGTGGGCTCTGGGGCACTGTGCTGCTTAAGGAGGTCGCAGCCTTGTATGTTTTATTGTGTGTGAGCACCTTCGCTACATAAAGCTTAATAATCAAAGAAAAATCCTTTCTGTTTGGTGAAATGCTCACTGATTATGTGTCCTGTCATTTGAACAAGCAAATATGTTTTAAATAGTTTCTCACTTCACTATTTTATATGTTAGCAAGCAAGGAATAAAGTACTCAGTTGTGTCAGTCTGTTATTTTATCTACTGATTCGTTGCACTTTGGGGACTTTTTTGGTACAAGATATTCTGAAAGATTTGGAGAATCCACAGAAATCCCAGTACGGATAGGGTCTGAATTATTTACAGTTTGGATACAGGAAACGGAATTAATTAACATTAAAAACATAAAATAACGGCTAAGATATTAGAAATATTTAAAGAGCAACCTACTTTTCAGCTGCTTTTTCCCTATCATAAATCAAACCAAACACTGTGCTTTGTGCAGTTGTGGTGTAATAAACTGATATTATCTTACCTTGAGTGTTTTGCCTTGTATGCTGAGAAAATGCTCACTGTCTGGCATGGGGCCGTTCATGGTCTGGATCTCTTGACAGCTAGAAGGCAAATGGCCTTGGAGAAACACAAGAAGAAATAAATAAATATTCTGTGGGGATACGGGCTCGCACAGTGCACAAATGTGCAAATGTTGGCAGTCACATCAAGTGGGCAAATCCCTTTATCGAACCAAAGAAAATGAAACACCCCTCACACTTTGATGTCCCACGGTACTGTGGGTAAGCAAACAGGCTAAACAGCAAATCTTTGATGTTTGCTTTGGCTCATAAATATTTCACTAAAGGCCAGATCTCTGAAATGACTTGGTTGTGTTGAGCCATTCCTTGGCTTTTGTCTTATCCTAGTAATCTTGACCTTTGTCAAAAGAAAGGAGTTTTATCACAGCACTCACAGTTTGGATTCCTGCAGACCTTTTGGGCTTCTGGCATTACATCTGGAGAACACCCGTCACTTTTCTGATCACCAGTTGATACACACTGCACCGTCCTCTCCGTCACTCCATCTCCACAAGTCACTGAACACTGAAAGGAAGCAACTCGTCATAACAGTGCGAAGGTAATTCTTGCAGATTAAAGTCTGTCAGCAATTCTATCCCTTTGATATACTCATAAATCACTACATCCTATTTAGGAAGCTCAGACTCACTCACCGATCCCCAGATTCCAACCCTCCACTCTTGCAGCAGAGGGCACGGGCCCAGATTACAAGGCATGTAGCTCTCAGGAGGGGTCCCAGGGCAGTTGGACAAAGACTGATGGCCATACTCATAGTTGTCATTCTCCACATGCACCTCACTGCAGGAGATCAGACGCTGGCGGTAGCCCTGGCCACAGCTGGCTGAGCACTGGAGGATAGCATAAATCAGCGGCATAAAAAAAAAAAAGAGAGAACAGTGTGCTTTCCATCATGTGTGCGTCATTGGACTGAAAGGTTGTGATTTGCACGCTTGATCTGAGGAGCAAAGCATTACCAATTTAAATCAAACACAACTTTTACAATTAAGTTCTGAAGAAAAAAAAAAAAAGAGACTGACACTACATTATCTAGATGTCACGCGGGCTGTCCGCTTGTTTGACTCTCACCTCAGTCCATTCCCCTGTAATCCAGATGAATTCGCAAGCGTGGGTGTTGCAGCTCTCTATTTCTGGGGGTCTGATCTGGTTCACGCAGTACATCGCGTGGACCTCCCGCTGGTTGTGGTCCACGCACTTCAAGGTTCGTTGTCGGTGGCCCGATCCGCATGACTTACTACACTGTAGAGGAGACAAGACGGGAAACAATCTTTCACAGAGAGTACAAATAGAAAAAGAGCGGTATTATTGGAAACTCTGTGGCACTGCTAAATTAAAGTTGCAATATACAGTGCACACACAGCAAGGAAGCTCCAGTCTAAGCAAAGCATGCATTCAGTCATTAAGCACTGCTTTGGGCTATACAGATGTTAAGAGGAGGGGAAAACACAGTGCTCACATCCCATGCCAACAATGTGTCTGATCATAGAGGAAATTTCAACACCGAGACCTTTTTTTCTTACTGTCAGACACCAATCATCTTCTTATTTTGAAAGTAAAACTTGAAGCATGGTACCCATTCATCCCATTCTTTTATAACAGCTCATTAGATCAGACCTAATATAAATGATGTATATTTTCTAAACAGAACTGCTTGAGGGCAGATCAGCAGCACAGTTTAACATATCTCTGAGGAGATCTGTGGTTTACAAGGTTGGAAAGGGAGACGGATATCTATGATCAGGGTGTAAGCATCCAATGGTAAGTGCAGAATTGTGTGATCAGCCCCTCACACCATCACTGACCTATGCCAGATACATTTACATATCAAAGATTGGAAAAGTGAAATGGGCACGATAAAAACCAGTAAGCACCATTTTGTGCCATTGCACAGGTCATCATGGCAAGTATTAAAAGCATAGGAGCAGCAGAATGAGGTGACTGGGATTAATTTGTTGTTTTTTTAAATCATGGGACTACTGTAATAATGCCTTGTAAAGGGGCTTATGTGGTGGTTCAAATATTACAAGTTTAAGTTCTCAAGAGTCATAAAGATTTATCAGAGGTCCAGAAAGGCTTCCACATGTGTCAGAAACACTCCCCAGTCAACCAGCAGGTCTGTATCACTCTTAATATCTTTAACTTTGTCAAACAACTGAATTACCTTAATCTGTCATGGTGAGCTGTGCTGTCCTGACAGGTACTCAGGTTTTAGGTAGCCAAAGATACTATATTTCATTCTGAGATGTACAGGCACAGGATACTGTGTGCAAAAGAAATACTGCCTGTGTGAGATGTAACTATCTGATGTGTGGGTACAGTGTAAGCGTCTAAAACACAGTAAACCTTCCTCCAGCTGCCTCCAGCTGTTAAATGGGACACCCAGGCTGGGACCTCCGAACACTTCTGCAGAGTGATTGGACTCTCCTTTCAGAAAGGCATTTCATGTTGCTTGGTGACGCACATTCACCATCACTTTAGCAAAGTGAACTCCTGGTTCATTTGCCTGTTCTAATAAAAAGCAAACGTGCAGACTCTATCCTGCAGAAAACAGTTGATCATTACTTTGCACCAAATAAAAATGGTTAATATTAAAGGGACAGTTCACCCCAAAATCCTTTACTATTTTTTTTTTCCTCTGTTGCTCTTGATCTGTCCAAACTGACCAAAGCAGAGAAGAAAGAAAATAGTTCCTAAACAAAGGCTCACAACAAAAGTTGCAATTTTTTCTTTTTATTTATTTATTTACTGTTTTATGATTTCTGAAGAGAGGGGCTTTTTGTCACTTTGAGCAGCATATGGTAAGTCACATTCAATCCCATATATCCAAAAGAAATGTAACATTTCTACCCTGGAGATCTAAAACTCCAACTCTTAGCAGTAAAGAGTACATTTCCCTCCTGGCACTAATAATGGGGTAAGTAACAGGCAGATCTGTGTAAATGAAAATCATTACAACCCAATTTTGGAGGGCTTTTGTTTGAGTATAGATTCAAATTTTCTGTTTGAGTATAGATTAGAATAACCATCTGACTGGTTATTGGATCCTCAGTGCCAATTAACAGTTTTGCCACACTGAATATTTTTTAACTCGTCTTTGAGTTTAAGTAAATAGACTAATTCGCTAATGAGAGGAACTTGAGTTATTTTGGGGTAGGGGAAAAAAGGCGATTGCCTGATTTTCATCTGCCTCTTCTGCTCCCCTCCCCTTTGGCCTCCTGACAGGCAGCCGTGCCTCCTACAGAAGCAGAGACTCTCATCCTTGCCCAGATATGTCAGAGGAAATTCATCCGCGGCACTAGAACTACTTGTTTTAGCATGCAGATTACAGTGTTTGTTTGTGCAGACTTCTACTGGCTTACCGGTTGCCAGTCCTCCTCTCTCCACCGGTAGCGAGAGGGACAATCGGTGACCCGGCAGCTCTGGCTGGACGCTGGTCGGGAGCGCTGGGGACAGCCGGTCTCCTGTGAGCTCCGTTGGTCTCCAAGCTGGCAGAACACCTCCCGCTGTTGGATGCCATCGCCGCAGGACGCTGAACACTAAAGACAGGGCAAGTAAGAGCTTTGCAATGAAATTATTCAATCTGTGTTAGTAGTTAGTAGTTATCCATTGTAATATATTTTTATATAGAAGAGTCATAACTGATTTACTCTAAAGTATTTATTTAAGGGGAATGCTTTTGCCAAAATGACTATTTTATTCATTTGTAATGCCAGATAGATGCTTTTAATAACAATAATAATAAAAGACTATGCAAATTACATTTTAATGATAATTGCAACCAAGCGTCTGTGTAAACATTTAAGCTATATCATATCAATGCCAGTTCTACAGATATGTGAAGAAATCAAAGTCTGGAGAAACTGAAGTCTGGAAAGTGGTTTGGCACATCTGTGTTTAATCTACAGCAGCATGTTTGAAACAAAAGCGTGTCTTTTCTGCTGACATACACAGCACATTGTGTAGAGGGTAAAATGAATGAGATGGGGGGGGGGTGGGGGGGTATTTTCTTCCCTTAACCCTAACTGAAACATAAAACAACTGTCTTATTTTGACTGTCTGAGATATATTTGTAAGTAGATATCTTAAACTAACCAATTTTTGTCTCCTTTCAGATAGACCGCACTTCACTGTTATCAGTGTAATGCTCCTGGATCACATAACACCTATGTAATAACAGATGATTTAGAGACAAATAAAGTGATGGAGGTGTAAGCCGGTTTGTGTGTTCTGGAGCTCAACCTATAAAAATGCATTTACTACAGGCATATTTATGTGTCCATTTATTTGTAGCTCAGTGAAGCAGCTGAACTTTGAGGCACTCCAGTGTACTGTGCTGTGCTTGACTAAGAGCCTCGAGTGGAGTATCATTTTCTCCTGGCATGAGTCCTGCTCCACAGCTGTTTAGAGGGGGACGCACATCCTCTCTGACATGTTTCTGTGTGCTCAGTCCACTCAGGTCATTTGAGAGAAAAGACGATGTTAGAAGCGAGAGACATAAAGGCAACGACCAGGCGCACTTTGTTGAGTTTGTATTGCCTCGAGCAGCGCATTCAAAAGACCAACATGTGGTTCCCATTGGTGAGGCAGAAAATAAAATGTAAAAAAAGAGAAAGAGAAGGGAAACAGGGCATGGAAGAAAAAGTAGGAGAGGGGATGAATGGGGACAGAGAGGAGAGTAAGTTGAGGACCACAGGAAAAGAAGCTATAGAGATTAAAGGGTCAAATTTACTCTGGCTCTAATTCAAATACAAAGAAAGGGTTGTATATCCATCCTGGTGCACGGAGGCGCCATAGCACCAGCGTACACCACCTCAGACTCTGTTTGCTGCTGCCCCAGGGATGTGCTCCACCCTGGCAAACCGCCATGTGATGTTTAAAAGCAATCACGCCTCAGTTAGTGGCTTAGCATGGTCCACGAAGGCAGTCAGGTTCAGCTGAGGCCTGCTTCACACATATGGATATACTTGCCTGTAAGCTGCAAAGTATTAAAGTGGGGCTACAAGAGAGAAACAAAGCCATGTCTGGCACCGTGAGAACAAATAGCTAAGAAGTGTTTAATGGCAGGGTCAGAGAGTCCTACCTCCCCCCAGTTGCCAGTTTTCCACTTAGGACATCGTCCACCTCTGCAGCGGCGCCGCTCGCTGGGTTTGGACGACACGTGCTGGCAGTACTCCTCTGGGACAGGACGTCCTGACCGGGTCACACAGCTCACTTTGCGGGATTTGAAGCCTCTTCCACAGGAGGCTGAGCACTGCAAGATGGAAATAAGGAGGTCAATAAGAAGCAGAAATATGTTGTAACCTAAAGCAGAAAGTGTAAAAAGTGACACATTTCAAAGCGATGAAACTCAGATTAATCATTTCCTTTTTTTTGTTTTTTGTAGGGGGTATTTTGTTGATATCAAGTTTAACTGTAATTGATTATTCAGCATTAAAAATGGCAGGTAACAGACAAGAAATGAACAAAAACCTCATTAGTATTTGTGAACTGGTGGGCCCTATTTGTCATTCAAAAAAAAAGGATGTGAGACCCGATTACATGCGGAGAGGTGGTCCAATGGTAAAGCGTGCCTGATCATCCCGGCAGCAGTTTGTTTCACCTCCGGGTTCACCGAGTTACTGAAAAGCTAACTCGGTGTGACAGGGAGACTCACACACACACACACACACAAACACACACACACAGCACTAAGGGAGGAGTGAGTTGGGCTGGACTGTGCTTGGATAATCAAAGGGGGCGTTGCATGTGGGGATGGATGGGAAGCGACAGGCTCAGAGTTGAACGAGTACGTGGCCCAGCATGTGGCTCTGTCCTGATCAGCAAGGGACTGTACTGGACAGGAACAAGCTGTGACCCCTCGCCTCATTCAAGGAGGTGAAAAGGTAGGAAGCCTTGTAAAAGGAGGGACAACTAAAGTCCTTGTTCCCCTTTATAAATGCAGGCATGCCAGTACATTTTGTAATGTACTTAATTTATTGTAATTGTCTTGCAGGTAAATTGTTTATCCAATCAATAAAGACAAACGTGAGTCATATCAACACTGTGTGGTTATTTTAAGGAGACTTTGTTTAAATTTTGTAAGATTTCACATCATAAAATTACACTCTCCTGCTTCGCTTGTGTGTCTTTGCTAGAATAGTACATGCGATAAACGTAGCATATATTTCTATTTTTCATATACTGGTGTAAAATAACTTGCAAATCTGACAGTGCTGATGTATAAACATAGCTGAGAAGATGATTTCCATCCATGAAATTTAGCGGTAGATCTTTGGTCTACACACTGTGGAATGGCATCTACCTACCCTCCACCAATGTCACTTTATTTTGTTTGGCTTTTGTCTTTTATTTCATTTTTCTAAATCTGGATCACAAGTAATTTCCCACAAGTCTGTCTGTGCTGAAGGGATGAATCAGGATGGGGCCCCTCACTAGATCAAATGTGACCTTTGACCTGCCAATGCACCACTGAATAGTCTTGCTGACGCCACCTTTTATTCAAGTCACTGTCAAAGGCCCCCAACAATGGTCCACTGTCATTAACCCGCATTAGACCAGAGCAGAGGGGCCTGCCAGAAAGGGGGCAAAGGGCGCTAGCAACTCCATAGCCGAGCAGGCAATACAGAGCTTCCCAGAAAAAGCCTCAGCGTGCATTAAGAGTGAATGAGCACAGTAAATGCAATGGGAAGTACACTGAGGCATTGTTCCGCAGGAGTGAGATTTACCTTAATGGAAACAGCTTTGAACTCTTGACACATGGTGAAAACATACTCGCTGACAGAGGTCAACAGAAGCCCTGAGCGCATAAAACAACAAGGGTAACGCTTGGGAAAAGAGGACTTCTTTATAACCTATTTGCAAGCGTTCTTTTCTCATCTTTTAACCTAAACCATAAGTAAAGCACTAAACAATAAAGGCCACTTCCTTTGCCGTGAACACACTGCAATTAGCTGGTGAGATCCTAATATGGGGCTTAGCAGCAGGAGTACAGTGTTGCAAGCACTGATGCTATTAGCATTAATGAATGTTGCTAAAGGCTGGCACGGGGATCAGTTATTGCAGTTTCAGCATTTCTTTTCTTTCTTTTTTTTTTAAAGCCAGTCCATGCAAATTGCCAGCAAGTTTTAAGTCGTGTTTTTCCCTCAATTTAAAGCGACCTCAGGGTGGTCACTGTATGTGATGTAAACCTTTTTATTCAGGCAAGAATGAAAAAAAGCCTTTGATAGTACCTCTACTTCACTTTAATTTGTAACCTTTTCTGCAAATGAACAGAAATCCAACAAATCTGTAAAAAAAAAATTAAATATTGACATAACATTATAATGAATGAACAATAAATACAAGTAATTACATAAATATACAGAAATATTCTTGAAACATAGACTAATACTGCCATTTGTGAATAAGAGACATACATTATACTTATTTCAAGAGCCTGTTGATATAGTGTTTGTGTTATACTGCTATTCTGCGACAAGAGGTTGACTGCTTAGACTGATAAATGAAACTGGATGGGATTATGAGTATAATTCACTATTGTGTTCCATTTTCACTGATTCAACCTAGATTTGGTTTTGTGCTTCCTTACAATCACATGTGGGAGTCATTACAAGTAAAAGTTCTCATTAGTAAATGATGTGTGGTAAAAATGTACTCACTGCTGTGTTAACAGGCCCTTAAAATAAGGTGTGATGTTGGTACAGACATTTATGACCAAGAGAAGTCAACTGGGTGGGCTTCAGGCAAAGTTGACCCTAACCACAGATTCTGGATCAGTTTGAACGGTCCTCACAGTAATGTTAAGCGTTACGGGGCAGGAGATGACACGCGCTACAGATCTGTGTTTAGGGCCATCATCTGCACAGGGTAGCATCGACAACTCATGCTAAATCTTAGCCAGCCAAAATCCCTCCAGTGCAAGGGAGAGCAAGATACGGCAGGGGGGGCAATCATAACAGAGACTGAGGTAGACACATTAGGTTGGCTCAGAGTAAGAGCTCTGAATACAAAACACCATTAACTTCCCCTGTGGTCACAGGTAATACATGTTTCAAAGCATGACATTTAACAGCCCGTTCTCTTAAAGGTGAGACAGTCAAAGACAATTCAAACATTATTTCATCAGATCTGTGATACACTTTGCATTT